>CM060697.1:102520771-102728271 GCA_030686995.1 Artemisia argyi
TAATATATTTAGTATGTTACGTATTTTGGTACTTTTGAGAAAGTTTGTTGCATATCTTCAAACTTAGTCCAAATTTTTATTACGAATTTACTTGTAATTGCATATGATTATTGTACATAATCATGTTTAGATTTTATTATTCTTTTGTAATTTGTAACACCCATATCTATCTATATCTATTTTATATAATAAAACAGAGTTTTTTACAACTCTCTTAAGCACCTTTGTACAACCATCTTTAGCACATTTAATTAATTTTTTCTTAAAATAACTTTTAACCAGGTGCTAACACGTGGCTTTTGAAAAGTCAAACTTTGAAAACTAAATACTGAGCTAACAGAAAAAGAATTGATACATTCTAAATGAGATGTGATATAACTTTTGGCAAGCGTAATTCTTTCTTAAGATATCTTCAGCTATCATTAAATGCATATGTTTGAAACATATATTGTTCGTTTTTAATTTGGCAACCTTCTAAGCATTCAAACGGCAAGTCTATAAATTGATTTACTTATTTTTAAACCCATCTTTTTAAATCAAATTTTTAAGATTTTGAAGTATAAGGTAATCGGTTTTCTTAAAACCATCAATGAAACCCTCTAACTTAGGAAACTCATATAATATTGTTAAGCAACTTCTAAAAAAATTAAAATTTTGTAAAATACATATATGAATGTAGTAGTATTATTCACAATATATACAAATAGAAAAGTAAAATCCGGGTGTTGGTCGAATCTAAAATAACATAATATTATTTATGGTTTCTTACTTTCTTTTCCATAGCTCCTAATCTATTGTTTTGGGTTTCTTCTTCTATAGATCATGTGCATCAATTTTTAGTGGTACACATATTATGGGGGTATTTTTTCTAATTAGTCAACCCCAGTTATTTAGCAAATGTATTTAAAAGCATTAATTAATTATTTTCAACTCATGCATTTAAATGGGCCTTCTAATAAAATTTCAATTTTAGTTTGAAAAATTTGTTTGCTTCCCCTACAAGCTTTGCGTATAGTTAACTTTTCATAATTTGTGTTAAAAACAAAATTAATTTAACAGAAATGAGCTATGTTTTTTTTACGTACTCATTCATTCTCGTTTTTTTTTTTTCTTTTTTTTTTTTTTTTTTTTTTTTTTTTTGCAGGTTTATTCTTTCGTTGTTCATTATCATCAATTTATAAAGGTAATGCATACTAAAATTTGATTATATAATATATAAAGGTTATGAGCATCATAGTCAGGTATGTTTGAAGTATGGTAACATCCAAATTGATAAATTTTCATTAGCAAAGAAGTTTTTTGCTAAACTTAATTTAAAGATTAAAACTTAAATCCATTTAGTATTTTGACATAATCGATTTATTCCTCATATGTTATTGTTATGGTACTTTGTGATTTCGGTTAGTTTTCCTTTCTAATCATGCTCTTTTTAATGTATAGATGTTTTTTTATACTTTCTAAACCTTTTAATATGCTTTAGATCAACGATAGTTACATTCTAATTGTTTTGGTTTATCTCATTTCTTGCTATTTTTTAGATGAATTTATGGGAAGAGTTAGATATACAATCATACTTCTATTGTTTGATCAACCATGTTTTGCTATCTAATTCATGTTTAATCACCTTTTATTTAGTCTAATTTATATTTCTTTTTACTTGGTTCTCTTCATTCGGTCGTGATATAGAATTGGTTGTGTTACACCCAAATAAAAGGGGATCATCTGCGTGTAGTTTGATATAACATACACACTTTAAGAAAATATAATAAAATATCATTTACAAGTATGTGATTCATTGACAATGAAAAGGTATATATGTTATAGAGAAAAAGTTTGTTTAGACTTTGATGAAAACAACTTATTTACTCAGCTTTAGGAGTCATTAAGTGTCAGCATGGTCATGATATCCTGAATTCATATAGTTGTATGTAATTTAGATGAGGCCAAAATTCTTTATAACCAAAAATGTTGCAAGTCATTCTCTAGAATGTAGTCTAAAACAAAATAAACTAAATATCGAGTTAATAGTCTGTGAAAACAACAATCTCCAAATACATGAATCGTGATCTGTAGCTATCCTGGTATAGTATATATGTCCGATACTATCGATATTAGCAATATTTTCACAATGCCCACATCAATTGTTTATTTTTAATTGTCACACACTAATGATTTAGCTTAGTTAATCAACATGGATATTTATTCTTAAATAATAAAACAAACAAAATAATTTAAATATTATATCTTAACTACAGACAGAAAGCTAAAAGAAATCTTGATACAACGGTGAGGAAAAAGAAATACGAAGTGACAACATGACATGTTATTTAAGTGGAAGATAATTAAGTAATTTCGAATTTAAAAAGCTTTAAATTTAGAGAATGTTTTGGAGCTAGATGTTTGAACTTAAAAGTTTGAAGTTGAAGCATATGTTATCAAACAATGCTTTTTAATACAAAAACTAACAACTCCAAAAAGCTTTAAAACAACCTCAACCAAACAGGCTCTTATAATTGTCAAAATAATGTTTTGTAGTTAACCGAACATGAAGTAGTATGAACGTCTGTAATCATTCTAAAGATTATTTCTTTAACTGGAGATGAAGTTGTAGACAAATGGTGTAAAACGTATTATGGTATTACAATCTTTTATGATCTTCTCTTAATCATCTCCAAAGCCCTAATCAATCCTAATACGTTTTACACATGAAACGAGAGCTAAAAAATATATTATTTCAATAAGCTATGTAGAGCAATCTTTGATTTTAAGATGTTGTAAAAGATTATATTTAAAAAAATAATAATTTTCGTTTTCCAAATAAAGCTTTCGTGTTACTCTTATTTGACACTTTTGGTACTGTATAATAACTACGAATATTCGCGCAAATCGACGGTACATAGCTGCAAATAATCATACCTACAAACTTGTGGTCTCGGTGTGACTCATGATGCAACACTTACGGGTTCAATTTATACTTATTTTTTTTTATAATTCATTTTCATGCAACAAAATCTTTTGACGATAATTAAAAGATGACAATATAGTAACCTCAACATCAACATTTGTTTAATAAAATAAAACTTCTTAAACTTGAAGATAATGGATAACAAAAGATGAGATATAGAGCTTCATAGGATATTAATGCTTAGAGAAACACATATAACGTGTATGCATGGCGTTTTCAATGGAGACTCATGCTTACGAAAACACGTGATGCATTTCAGTAGATGATGCAAAAGGAAAGATAGGCGATTCGTTGGACTTTACAAGTAGAATGTGCAAAAAGGAAGGATGGCTTTAGACTTTGCAAGGGAAATCTATCATATCAGAAAGGTTAGCAGATGAATGGAGTCTATATTGGATTGATTTATTGATTGCTCCCCAAAATAAAAATGAGTTCATTACGAATCAAAACAAAATACTTGTGAAGATTTTTGTTTTTTCGGTTATTTGGCTATTTTGTTGGATAAACCTCATCTGCTTTGTGCATAATAACGTAGGTTTTTTCGAATGTCTACCTTCGTAATACACAAGTTATTATATATTTTTGTGACATCTCTTTAAAATACCCGTGAATTTCATGGGTCTTTTAGCTAGTACTATCTAATAAAATAGAGTTTTGTACAAGCCATCTGAAGCAGCCCCAATTAAATGCGCTGATGTGTCTCGAAGGATAAGGTATCGATATTTTTGGAAGGTACTACTCAACTCATAAAGCTTCTTCATTACGATTGTTTTCACCCCTTTCAAATTAATTCTCTCATTTTGTAACATCAATCTTCTGTATTCCCTATATACCGTATCATTTAAATTTTTTGGTAGTGTATTTCCTTTTTTACTTCACCTTTTTATGCAATTCTTGATCAGTTTTACTAATTTAATGTGTATGTTTGGTTTCGAGGAAATAACTTATTGTTTTGATCTCGCAGACTCACTCACAACATTGATATGTTAAAGTTGAAATCACATGCTCATCTTCTCGATACAGGGAAGACATATGATTTAATATCTTTGTATTTTTACGTTATATCTTTCTTATTTTTGTATGCTTGCTTTCGTTATCAAATGTAACCATCCTTTCAACTTTAATTAATCAGGTTTGTGTGATGTTGTTCCCATTCACCTTTTTGATTGTTTATACTAACTATATACTCTGAGTTTACCCTTAATTTTTGTCACCAAAGCGTGAATGGAGGTGTAATCGTCAATGAAGAACGTCGTAAAGGTTAAAAAAACATGAACTCAAGCACAACTCAATTATTTTTAATCACAAATTTTTATTTCATCATCAAGTCAATAAATTGATAAAAGCATTCGAAGAACTGTACAACTAATGGCCCCTGAAACAAATGAGTTACGTTTTGCAAATACATAGGAGAAATGGATACGGATCATCGATTGGACCTTGACGTCATTATTGGTCAAGCACTTGCAATAGGTAAGCTTCAGTCGATCGGCTCTTCGGTTAATACTGATGCCTATTATGTGTTTGATCATATAATCTTTTTATGTTACCATGCTATTTTTTTCTTTTTCATTTATTGATAATTGTTTTCTAGGGAGTATTTGGGTAGCTTAATTAAACCGCTTATAGACGGATACCTTATTGTTCATCTACTTTGGGATATCATAGAAATCACATGAAAGTAATAATGATGCATGAGATAGTTAATGATCCAAAGGTTAAGAGTTAAAATATTTGTATTAAGTAAAATGTCAATGATTATCTTAAATGTATGTCACAATATATTTCTTTAAGGTGTTCAACTATTTTGATTCAAGAAAAATGTATGTGAGTCACAATAATTTAAAAAAAAAAAAAAAAAAAAAAAAAAAAAAAAAAGTCCTACAATATTGGAATAAAGTGGTTTTGATCTATGGCAAATGTTTCCGTGTATGTGTGTATTTAGTCGAGTTTTCGTATATATGGCAAATATGTTTCCGTGTGTGTATTTTGTTGCTTATGTAGACTATAGTAACTACATTTGATGCATGGAACTTATTGTGAACAAGTTATATCTACGGACACTATTTTTCCAAAATAACACATTAGAGAATCTGCCAAATAAGTTGCGAGTATGAAAGAACAAGTTGCCATTTTATGTAAACACTTCATGTTTTATATAGTGAAATGATGTACATTACACACAAAAATATCCAAATCTACACATCTTTAACACTTTAAAAAAGTATGTAAATTGTTATAGATTTTTGACACTTAATAATGTTTAAATCAATAAATGTTTTTTTTTTTTTTTTTTTTTTTAAGAAAACAAAATATATGTATATTTAACATATTATTTGTTACGAGTGCACTTAGTTCCAACTATTTTAAGGCCATATCTAACCGTACTTATTATTTAGAGAAATTTTTGAAGCATCACTCAAAATCTATCATACTTTGAGAGTTACTATCCATGCTCCAACCATGTAATATTCTATTATATACAAAAAGTATTGCGTATAAACTAGGGCAAATGACATAAAAATGTAACTAATTTGACAGGTGTAGCCATTTTTTTTTTATTGTATACACAAAACTTTTGATTTTGTCTATTGTATGTATTTTGAGACAATTTTACCACCCTCAGTTATTAACAAACATAGGCAAAATGATCATAAGATACACACAATTGACGAAATTCAAAATTATGATATATACAATATGAAAAATTAAAGATTGCTATACAACAAAGCAAAAAATGATAATTTTTTTCACATTTTCGTGCCTTTTGCCCTATAAATTATGTCACTGGGAAAAGATAAATAAAACTCTTAGAGAACGTCTTTAAAGTTTAAATTTGGAGGATCTAGATGGAGATAGCACTTACTCGATGTCTATTACATATTTTCTTATAGCCTTGAATTTTTTACTACATCAAAATCAATAGACTATTAATCAGCTTGAAGATCAAATGGAAACCAAAGAAACTTTAGGGGGTGTTTAGTTTGCATTGAGGTATAACTATGGGTTTGAAAACACAACATGAATGCGAATGTGTTTGTAAACACAACATGCTTGATAGGTTTAGAAAATGCTTAGAGTATAGGCTTGATTCCTATTTTCAAGAACAAAGCATACAAAACAAACATCTATATTGGGAATGAAAGTGATTCTCTCAACGCCATAACCTTAAACAAAACACCCCTAGATTTTATCTATATCAGAATGATGTTGACAAATCATCCAATAGTCTATTTGTGGTTCTGGCCATGCGGTGAACACTACGCCACTCGTATGCTTCATTTGTATAAAGTTTCTTTTCTTGCTCTGCATACACTTTTGATATTTCTAACGGCTTACTGTGTGATATACAAGTTGTAATCTATTCTTTTTGCTTTTCTATTGGTAAACCCGTGAATTTCACGGGTCTTTTAGCTAGTGTTTATATATTTTTCTCTTTTACAAACTTGTATCATCTTCTTCACTATATAGTAGAAACTCTATAATATAATACACTTGGGACTACCAAAATTTATTAATTAAAAGAGTTATTAATTAATTGATAAATTAATAATTATTAATTTATATATTAATTAATATTTTATTAATTTATAGTAGAATACTTAGTTTACAAACACCTTTCACGCTTCCACTTAATTATTGTATACAATGCATGTATATCAAAGAAATTATTGAAAGCGTTATTGGAATTAATAAAGATAATATCGATGAAGAAGATGATGAAAGTTCTACAATGGAGCCCCCTTCGCGAAACGAAACTATTAAAGCGGCAATCACATTGAACAATTTCTTGTTGAGCTATTAGAAAACAACACCAGAAGTTCTTACCATGCTAAGGAAAATTAGAGACGAGATTCAAGGAGAAATTGATTTCAACAAAAAACAAAAGGCAATTGAGTCATTTTTCAAGAAACCTTCATAAATCATTCATGTAATATGCTATATATAAGGAATTATTAATTTATATTTTATATGGGGTCTAAAGAAATTATCAAAAATGTATTATCTTATAATTTTAGCGAATTATTAATTTAGCACCCTATCCCTGAGTCGGGACCGGCAAAAAATATTATCTTAGAGAGTTTATTAAATAATCGAGTATTAATTTATCGAGTTTCTACTGTATTTAACAATTTTCGTAAAAATGTGCCTCCTCCTCTCTTAGTCAACACAAAGTTAAACTTTCAAAGATATAGTTATATTCTTACTCGTTTGTTTCTCTTTCACTCTTTGAAAACTTCCAACAGAAACGTTTATAGATTGCTGGCGAGATTCTGGTGAAAGAGCATGTTTCAGGCCAGAAGCCGGTTTGGCTGGACTTCGAAACCGGCCGACCTCCCGGTTCCCGGTTGAACCAGCCTGTCCAGTCCGATTTTCAAAACACTGATTATATATAACTTCTGTTTAAAGTAGTAATTGTAATATACTAGAAATCCACTTGGACGTATGGTAAATGATAATAAAAACAAGTTGAAAAAATCTCGCACGTTGTAGCGGGATCTTAAACAACACATCTTACAATCAGTTGATCTTTAAGCATTTTTTGTTCAATAATTTCATTGCAATTTTAATTTTAACAAAGGGAACTCATATACCATACAAAAAACTAATCCTAAGTCTAGTAGTATCTTGTTCCAAAACAAAAGTTAACAAAAGTATAAGAAAAATGGTGCATAAAGTTTAATAGATGGTTAACTTGTTATTGTACAAAATTTAAAAGATGCTAAGTTATAAAGTTACGGGATGTTTGTCATTTCATTAAATTTAAAGAGGGTGTTTTTGAGCTTCCTTAAATCTACTGTAGATGAATATGGATTTAAGGATGGTAGATGTTATGCTTTCCTCAAAGATTTTTGTTATATGATGGTCTTTCTGATATGAATATATAATAAAATGGGTCAGGAGAATGTAAAAAGAAAAAGAAAAAAAAAAAAAAAAAAAAAAACTACAATAGCATGAGAAATTTACACTTTAAAACAATGTGAAATGGGCTAACCTGAAAAAGCTCAGCACAACCCTGATAAGCTAAAGTATCTCTTACAAGACCAGGATGATATGCAAGATAAGGTTTCCCTGAAGATCGCAGCCTGTGCAAGAAAAGTGCTCAGTTTAGTTGTTGATGTGCGATTTACAACTTGCAGAGCTTGACGTGAAAAATGTAAAGTCAAAGGTCACAGATTGTCCTCCGTTGCGTTCAAAAAGAAAAAAAGGGAAAACTTGAGAAAACTATTTGTGGTTCAGTCTGGCCATGCGGTGAACACTACGCCACTCGTATGCTTCATTTGTATAAAGTTTCTTTTCTTGCTCTGCATACACTTTTGATATTTCTAACGGCTTACTGTGTGATATACAAGTTGTAATCTATTCTTTTTGCTTTTCTATTGGTAAACCCGTGAATTTCACGGGTCTTTTAGCTAGTGTTTATATATTTTTCTCTTTTACAAACTTGTATCATCTTCTTCACTATATAGTAGAAACTCTATAATATAATACACTTGGGACTACCAAAATTTATTAATTAAAAGAGTTATTAATTAATTGATAAATTAATAATTATTAATTAATATATTAATTAATATTTTATTAATTTATAGTAGAATACTTAGTTTACAAACACCTTTCAAGCTTCCACTTAATTATTGTATACAATGCATGTATATCAAAGAAATTATTGAAAGCGTTATTGGAATTAATAAAGATAATATCGATGAAGAAGATGATGAAAGTTCTACAATGGAGCCCCCTTTGCGAAACGAAGCTATTAAAGCGGCAATCACATTGAACAATTTCTTGTTGAGCTATTAGAAAACAACACCAGAAGTTCTTACCATGCTAAGGAAAATTAGAGACGAGATTCAAGGAGAAATTGATTTCAACAAAAAACAAAAGACAATTGAGTCATTTTTCAAGAAACCTTCATAAATCATTCATGTAATATGCTATATATAAGGAATTATTAATTTATATTTTATATGGGGTCTAAAGAAATTATCAAAAATGTATTATCTTATAATTTTAGCGAATTATTAATTTAGCACCCTATCCCTGAGTCGGGACCGGCAAAAAATATTATCTTAGAGAGTTTATTAAATAATCGAGTATTAATTTATCGAGTTTCTACTGTATTTAACAATTTTCGTAAAAATGTGCCTCCTCCTCTCTTAGTCAACACAAAGTTAAACTTTCAAAGATATAGTTATATTCTTACTCGTTTGTTTCTCTTTCACTCTTTGAAAACTTCCAACAGAAACGTTTATAGATTGCTGGCGAGATTCTGGTGAAAGAGCATGTTTCAGGCCAGAAGCCGGTTTGGCTGGACTTCGAAACCAGCCGACCTCCCGGTTCCCGGTTGAACCAGCCTGTCCAGTCCGATTTTCAAAACACTGATTATATATAACTTCTGTTTAAAGTAGTAATTGTAATATACTAGAAATCCACTTGGACGTATGGTAAATGATAATAAAAACAAGTTGAAAAAATCTCGCACGTTGTAGCGGGATCTTAAACAACACATCTTACAATCAGTTGATCTTTAAGCATTTTTTGTTCAATAATTTCATTGCAATTTTAATTTTAACAAAGGGAACTCATATACCATACAAAAAACTAATCCTAAGTCTAGTAGTATCTTGTTCCAAAACAAAAGTTAACAAAAGTATAAGAAAAATGGTGCATAAAGTTTAATAGATGGTTAACTTGTTATTGTACAAAATTTAAAAGATGCTAAGTTATAAAGTTACGGGATGTTTGTCATTTCATTAAATTTAAAGAGGGTGTTTTTGAGCTTCCTTAAATCTACTGTAGATGAATATGGATTTAAGGATGGTAGATGTTATGCTTTCCTCAAAGATTTTTGTTATATGATGGTCTTTCTGATATGAATATATAATAAAATGGGTCAGGAGAATGTAAAAAGAAAAAGAAAAAAAAAAAAAAAAAAAAAAAAAACTACAATAGCATGAGAAATTTACACTTTAAAACAATGTGAAATGGGCTAACCTGAAAAAGCTCAGCACAACCCTGATAAGCTAAAGTATCTCTTACAAGACCAGGATGATATGCAAGATAAGGTTTCCCTGAAGATCGCAGCCTGTGCAAGAAAAGTGCTCAGTTTAGTTGTTGATGTGCGATTTACAACTTGCAGAGCTTGACGTGAAAAATGTAAAGTCAAAGGTCACAGATTGTCCTCCGTTGCGTTCAAAAAGAAAAAAAGGGAAAACTTGAGAAAACTATTTGTGGTTCAGTCTGGCCATGCGGTGAACACTACGCCACTCGTATGCTTCATTTGTATAAAGTTTCTTTTCTTGCTCTGCATACACTTTTGATATTTCTAACGGCTTACTGTGTGATATACAAGTTGTAATCTATTCTTTTTGCTTTTCTATTGGTAAACCCGTGAATTTCACGGGTCTTTTAGCTAGTGTTTATATATTTTTCTCTTTTACAAACTTGTATCATCTTCTTCACTATATAGTAGAAACTCTATAATATAATACACTTGGGACTACCAAAATTTATTAATTAAAAGAGTTATTAATTAATTGATAAATTAATAATTATTAATTAATATATTAATTAATATTTTATTAATTTATAGTAGAATACTTAGTTTACAAACACCTTTCAAGCTTCCACTTAATTATTGTATACAATGCATGTATATCAAAGAAATTATTGAAAGCGTTATTGGAATTAATAAAGATAATATCGATGAAGAAGATGATGAAAGTTCTACAATGGAGCCCCCTTTGCGAAACGAAGCTATTAAAGCGGCAATCACATTGAACAATTTCTTGTTGAGCTATTAGAAAACAACACCAGAAGTTCTTACCATGCTAAGGAAAATTAGAGACGAGATTCAAGGAGAAATTGATTTCAACAAAAAACAAAAGACAATTGAGTCATTTTTCAAGAAACCTTCATAAATCATTCATGTAATATGCTATATATAAGGAATTATTAATTTATATTTTATATGAGGTCTAAAGAAATTATCAAAAATGTATTATCTTATAATTTTAGCGAATTATTAATTTAGCACCCTATCTCTGAGTCGGGACCGGCAAAAAATATTATCTTAGAGAGTTTATTAAATAATCGAGTATTAATTTATCGAGTTTCTACTGTATTTAACAATTTTCGTAAAAATGTGCCTCCTCCTCTCTTAGTCAACACAAAGTTAAACTTTCAAAGATATAGTTATATTCTTACTCGTTTGTTTCTCTTTCACTCTTTGAAAACTTCCAACAGAAAAGTTTATAGATTGCTGGCGAGATTCTGGTGAAAGAGCATGTTTCAGGCCAGAAGCCGGTTTGGCTGGACTTCGAAACCGGCCGACCTCCCGGTTCCCGGTTGAACCAGCCTGTCCAGTCCGATTTTCAAAACACTGATTATATATAACTTCTGTTTAAAGTAGTAATTGTAATATACTAGAAATCCACTTGGACGTATGGTAAATGATAATAAAAACAAGTTGAAAAAATCTCGCACGTTGTAGCGGGATCTTAAACAACACATCTTACAATCAGTTGATCTTTAAGCATTTTTTGTTCAATAATTTCATTGCAATTTTAATTTTAACAAAGGGAACTCATATACCATACAAAAAACTAATCCTAAGTCTAGTAGTATCTTGTTCCAAAACAAAAGTTAACAAAAGTATAAGAAAAATGGTGCATAAAGTTTAATAGATGGTTAACTTGTTATTGTACAAAATTTAAAAGATGCTAAGTTATAAAGTTACGGGATGTTTGTCATTTCATTAAATTTAAAGAGGGTGTTTTTGAGCTTCCTTAAATCTACTGTAGATGAATATGGATTTAAGGATGGTAGATGTTATGCTTTCCTCAAAGATTTTTGTTATATGATGGTCTTTCTGATATGAATATATAATAAAATGGGTCAGGAGAATGTAAAAAGAAAAAGAAAAAAAAAAAAAAAAAAAAAAACTACAATAGCATGAGAAATTTACACTTTAAAACAATGTGAAATGGGCTAACCTGAAAAAGCTCAGCACAACCCTGATAAGCTAAAGTATCTCTTACAAGACCAGGATGATATGCAAGATAAGGTTTCCCTGAAGATCGCAGCCTGTGCAAGAAAAGTGCTCAGTTTAGTTGTTGATGTGCTATTTACAACTTGCAGAGCTTGACGTGAAAAATGTAAAGTCAAAGGTCACAGATTGTCCTCCGTTGCGTTCAAAAAGAAAAAAAGGGAAAACTTGAGAAAACTATTTGTGGTTCAGTCTGGCCATGCGGTGAACACTACGCCACTCGTATGCTTCATTTGTATAAAGTTTCTTTTCTTGCTCTGCATACACTTTTGATATTTCTAACGGCTTACTGTGTGATATACAAGTTGTAATCTATTCTTTTTGCTTTTCTATTGGTAAACCCGTGAATTTCACGGGTCTTTTAGCTAGTGTTTATATATTTTTCTCTTTTACAAACTTGTATCATCTTCTTCACTATATAGTAGAAACTCTATAATATAATACACTTGGGACTACCAAAATTTATTAATTAAAAGAGTTATTAATTAATTGATAAATTAATAATTATTAATTTATATATTAATTAATATTTTATTAATTTATAGTAGAATACTTAGTTTACAAACACCTTTCAAGCTTCCACTTAATTATTGTATACAATGCATGTATATCAAAGAAATTATTGAAAGCGTTATTGGAATTAATAAAGATAATATCGATGAAGAAGATGATGAAAGTTCTACAATGGAGCCCCCTTTGCGAAACGAAGCTATTAAAGCGGCAATCACATTGAACAATTTCTTGTTGAGCTATTAGAAAACAACACCAGAAGTTCTTACCATGCTAAGGAAAATTAGAGACGAGATTCAAGGAGAAATTGATTTCAACAAAAAACAAAAGACAATTGAGTCATTTTTCAAGAAACCTTCATAAATCATTCATGTAATATGCTATATATAAGGAATTATTAATTTATATTTTATATGAGGTCTAAAGAAATTATCAAAAATGTATTATCTTATAATTTTAGCGAATTATTAATTTAGCACCCTATCCATGAGTCGGGACCGGCAAAAAATATTATCTTAGAGAGTTTATTAAATAATCGAGTATTAATTTATCGAGTTTCTACTGTATTTAACAATTTTCGTAAAAATGTGCCTCCTCCTCTCTTAGTCAACACAAAGTTAAACTTTCAAAGATATAGTTATATTCTTACTCGTTTGTTTCTCTTTCACTCTTTGAAAACTTCCAACAGAAAAGTTTATAGATTGCTGGCGAGATTCTGGTGAAAGAGCATGTTTCAGGCCAGAAGCCGGTTTGGCTGGACTTCGAAACCGGCCGACCTCCCGGTTCCCGGTTGAACCAGCCTGTCCAGTCCGATTTTCAAAACACTGATTATATATAACTTCTGTTTAAAGTAGTAATTGTAATATACTAGAAATCCACTTGGACGTATGGTAAATGATAATAAAAACAAGTTGAAAAAATCTCGCACGTTGTAGCGGGATCTTAAACAACACATCTTACAATCAGTTGATCTTTAAGCATTTTTTGTTCAATAATTTCATTGCAATTTTAATTTTAACAAAGGGAACTCATATACCATACAAAAAACTAATCCTAAGTCTAGTAGTATCTTGTTCCAAAACAAAAGTTAACAAAAGTATAAGAAAAATGGTGCATAAAGTTTAATAGATGGTTAACTTGTTATTGTACAAAATTTAAAAGATGCTAAGTTATAAAGTTACGGGATGTTTGTCATTTCATTAAATTTAAAGAGGGTGTTTTTGAGCTTCCTTAAATCTACTGTAGATGAATATGGATTTAAGGATGGTAGATGTTATGCTTTCCTCAAAGATTTTTGTTATATGATGGTCTTTCTGATATGAATATATAATAAAATGGGTCAGGAGAATGTAAAAAGAAAAAAAAAAAAAAAAAAAAAAAAAAAAAAACTACAATAGCATGAGAAATTTACACTTTAAAACAATGTGAAATGGGCTAACCTGAAAAAGCTCAGCACAACCCTGATAAGCTAAAGTATCTCTTACAAGACCAGGATGATATGCAAGATAAGGTTTCCCTGAAGATCGCAGCCTGTGCAAGAAAAGTGCTCAGTTTAGTTGTTGATGTGCGATTTACAACTTGCAGAGCTTGACGTGAAAAATGTAAAGTCAAAGGTCACAGATTGTCCTCCGTTGCGTTCAAAAAGAAAAAAAGGGAAAACTTGAGAAAACTATTATTCTATTGATTTATGATGAAAACGAGTGTGTATATAGAGATATGAACAGAATCTCAAAACTCACGGGAAAAAAGGGGGACACGTTAAGAACAACTTATAAAGTAAGTCACCAAAAAGATTATACATGAGTTGATAGTTCACATTACCGCTAAAAAAAGTCACTAGGATGTATGTAAACTGAGTTGGGTGAAATATTACGTCATCTCAGAGGTCCAAAATGTAAATGCACTGGTATTTTTAGATCTATATGTTGTATACACTTGTTCAAAAATTGAGATAGACTAACTTTATCACAATTTGATGTGCCAAGGCTAAAACTTCTGAGCGAAAATGAAGCGCCTGAAATGCTACCCTGCATCTGAGCCTCTGATATTCAGCTAACTTGCGTGGTAGGATGGGCTGGTAAGAGCAAATGCACAAGGACTTCCATTAATGACATATAGTGTTCAATATCGAATACAAACAGCAAACCAGTTGCAGCTAACGGATTCACTAAATAATAAAGTTACAAACAAATATTGTATGATAGAGTATAACAGCAAGGCATAATCTAAATATCAAAACTAAAATGAACTTATGGTCTGAATTCTAAGCACAGAACAGATTCTTATCATTTTGGTTAGTAGGGTTAACTATAAGCAATCCTTGCATTAGAATACGAATTTTAAAGTTCACCCATCGAGCTTACAATCAACCATGTGTGTATCTATATATTCTAGTCCATTCAAATGTCACCTTTTGACAAGCCAACATTAAATAGTCTGCATGACTTCAGAGAAATAACGCAAATCCTCCTAAACATGGTTGTGATGGTGTTAACTTGTCTTGAATACACTAGGCATGAAAAAAGTATGCGGGGTACTGGGGTAGTAATACGCGCTCTCCAGTTTCACTGATAACTTAACACAATCAGAATTGAGTTTTTGCTCTCACACATTGGAGCCAACCAACAAACGCAACACATACATAAGGTAAAGAGCTGTTTCCAAATATCAAAAAACATAATAGTTTGACATGTACGATCAACTAAAGCAACAAAACATAATGACTGGTACCTTCAGACAGCCTCCATCGACAACCACCAATCCAATGACCCTCCCCTTCCGTAACTTTGGCAAGACTTCTTTAATGTAATACTCAGGAGAAGCTGCCTTTTGAGGCTTGAACATAGAACATTCTTTATGTTTCCTAATCTCTTTCAGCTTTGGAGGCAGGTCTTTTACAATGATTACATCACTTCTAAGAGAATTTATAAAGTGATCGACATTGTAAAGGTATGAGAAGCTTTTGAATTCAGAGCTGCATAGAATCATAACGAATAGCTTGAGTGTTGGAAGATAAACTATAACAATGTTGCTCGTCATGCTTATTGATGCAGGGCTTGCAAATATACCCGATGCCTTTTGAATTTGAACTTTCTTGAATTTCTGGGATGACCAGAGTAGCATTCAGAAGCCTGGATATGGTAACAAGATCACAAATCTAGCAAATTGGAAAACCCGTATGAAAACTTCAGTAAAAGACATCATTAATTACTGAAGAAAGTTAAAAATGAAGAAGAACATACCGATGATCTGATCTTCTCGAATCCACCGAAGATCTTGGCATGTATAAAACCATTATTTTGGCGTACTGGAACTGAAACATGGAAAGAAGTTGGAAATGTGGTAAACGTGTAAAATTAAGTCCTGGTGATACTTGGCACACAGAGTTAGCAGAGATATACACTTAACAAAGTCAACTCGAAACTAGGTTTCAGAAGTGTAGTGAAACTTTTTGATAACAGGGCTAAGTTTTAATGTATATGTTCATAAAAAAAAGAGATGAAAATCGAGGAAAGAAAACTTTAAGAAAAAAGTTCCTCATATTATCATCTAATTTCACCTTAATTTTACGAATATCATTATCATGACTCGTTACATCAAGTACATAGAATACACTACTGCAAGAATAACTTTCTCATATCACATAACGGATCATCTATAGAATGAAATGGGAAATTGTAAAAAACAAATCGGGCCTAATATATGGCTTTAGTTCTGTCTCTACTATTCCCAAAACTTCTGGAATGCATATAGCACACGAAAAACTTGATACTTGAAAGAGCATTTTATTACCGGGATATTTATTTCTAGGATTTGCATACGGCTGCAAATCCTCCAAAGGCTTGACCTTCTTCCACAACTTTCTAGATGCAACACGCTGCAGCAACCAGATAGAGCGAAAATAATGATTAACATACAAACACTACAATTACAGTTGATAGTAAATACACATCTACAAAACATAAGATCAAGTACAAACATTACCTGTTTTCCAACAACATTTACATTTAAATCCTCGACAAATCCCGTTATCACGTGATACTGTACTAGCTCTACACTAGTATTTGCTAGAAACATATGTACAAACAGTGACAAAAGAGATAGAACAAGGCCTCCAAGCGCTACCCATTTTATCTTCGATTTGAACATCATAACAATATATCATATGCTTTTCGATAATGTTTAGATCATTGTGGCTACATCATAAACAGGTTCTGCTGCTGCCAAATCATGACTGAAAAAGCCTAAATAAGTATAACACCTGATGTTCAACAGCTGCATGTAAAAAGAAATTTGTTATGTGAATGTGTCCTCCTAATGTATGTTGAACTATAGTAAATCTAACGTTTAACTATAATCAAACCAACATAATTCCTACTTATAATATATCGCCTGTGTTTCAAAACCGTATTATAATTTTTTGAATTATGAGTACAGCCACAATCAAACACGTCATAAACAAACATAAGAACTCCATTTTATCGCAAGTGCAACAACCGTATCAATGTTGTTGGATCGAAGTTATCCCGGCAACACTGACATAGTTTTTTTTTTTTTTTTTTTTTTTTTTTTTTTTTTTTTTTTTTTTTTTTGGTAATTTCATATATAACCTTGCAAATTTCAAAAATTTCATATATATCCTTTTTACTAGTTTTTTATGCATAAAGTACAATGCATTTAATGCATCAAAAGGATATATATGAAATTTTTGAAATTTGCAAAGATATACATGAAATTATCCATTTTTTTTTAATTAAAAAAACCGTTGTGTGCATGTGGATGTTTTGTGGGTCCCAGATTTGAGCGTGATGAGTGACGGGTAAATTGTGGTCCAGTGTTATTCTCAGTGTTACGTGACTTTGGTTTTACCACACGCGTGCTCTAATAATGCATTACCTCCACAAGTAACTGAACAAGAGACGGAACCAAAACTAAAAGGACCAATTATATTTACGAAAACATAAAACAGGAAAAGACTATAAACAATTTTTTTGGGGACAAAGTGCATTTCCGAAAAATTTATATTTTTTACAAGAATTAACATTACACTGCAAAAATCCATAGGTCCTGGTTTTGTAACTCAATTGAACACTCTTAGGCTCCAAACTTTGCTCGACTTGCAAATCGAATTTAAAATTCGACTCAACTCAAAGACTTGAATCAAACTCTACTAAGTATTGACATTTCATGTGTGATGGACCCGACTTGCTTATAAAACAAAAAATATGCAAATATACATATATAAAGGGTATATTTGTAAACGCACAAAAGCTCGCAAATTTTACAAGCTTGAAAGTCTACTTAAGCAAAATTTTGCGAGCTTAAATTCAAGAATAACACAGAGGCGACATGTATGCACATGGATACCATCTTCAAAAAAATTAAAAGTCATAACCTATAGTCAAATTTTGTGTCTGTCACTATAATACTATAGAGGCGGACATACATAAGACAGAGGTATGCAACGTGCATACTCTCCGAAAAGCATTCGTATTGTAAATTCTCCTTATTGTTATGAACTTTTTATAGTGTAACATTAAGTGCATAAGTTCTTTAAAAAAATTGAAAGAGCATAACCTATGATCAATTTCTGCGTGCGCCGCTATAACACTAGACCACATTTTAGTGTCACTCGTAACACTCAAAATACAGATAAATAAAGATAACAAAGCAATTTAAATACAAAGAACTCACGTAACAACAACTCAACAGAATTATACAATGACACTTATATTTCATAAATATATAAACTAAAAGGTGCATGGATCACTTTTTGTACGTGAATATTTAAATAATTATTGAGCCGTAATGGATCAATAAAGGGATCTGAAATTGTGAATCAAATGTGTACGTACCTTGCCGCAATATTTTGACAAATGATGATCGGACGGTGGTATAGTGATCAGTGACTGTTATGGGTTTTCGATACGTGTAGAATGTTGAAGAACTTTTTTCTAGAGGGTGGTGATTGGGTGATAAAGGTAAAAGATTAGGGGGTTTTCTTAACTTTTATGGAAAGTTTGATTGACTTTATAGTTTAGGGGACTGTTAGGGAAACGGGGGGACAAGGTGGCAGGCCCACTTGTCTCCCTTATTTTTTTCCAGATCAGCCCAGTTTTTGTTAGTTTCTGTTTCGTATTTCTGACAGTTTTAAGCGTTTGACTTATTAAACTTTATATTTTCTGTTCCTCACTTTCAGGTTTATAGTTTTTTGATATAAACAAAATTATAAAAATAAAAAAAAAATCAAAAAAAATAAAAAATAAAATAAAAAAAAATATAAGGGGGGTTTATCTAACCAATAACCCCCGTTGCTATAACCCACCCCTTTGGTATATGAGACTATGTGGATTCTAGGTATAGTAGGTCTGTAGGTGTTTGTTCAAAAGAAAAGTGAAATAGACAACCCAAAAGACCAAAACTGATAAATAGGTGCAATGAATATGAACATTGTCAAAGGGAATGGATTTACATATTTTTACTTTTTACTAGGAGATAGTTATCCTCACCCCCTATTTTTATTATTCTCTATTTTTATATTCCCACCCCCACCAACCTTTTTTTTATTTTTTTTATTTTGTTTATATCAAAAATCCCTAAACTATAAACCTCTGCAGAATAGAAAATATAAAGTTTAATATATTAAATGTTTAAAATTGTCAAAAGTACAGAACAGAAACTGATAAAAAAATTATGATGCACTGTAAATAGTGAGGGACAAAAGGAATAAAAGTACAAACCCCCTAATATGGAGGGTTTGTATAACACGACCCATTTTAACTTCTTTTTTCTTTTTATTTTTTTTTTTATTTTTTTTTTTTGTTTAAATATTTGATAAAAATTATATCAATAAAAATACATTTAAAATTCAATCAATTTATATATTTTACATCAAACAAAACAATTATTTTGAGAATGAGTATACCCTATTTGGATTCCAAATACCTTTCTTTATATATAAGTATGTTTTTATTATAAAACTAAAAAATTTAAAATATGAATTAGTTTAACAAATTAAAAGTGAGCCAAAGAAGGCATGCATAACAACCAAGGCTATCAAAATTGTGAGGCGTGGTGTGATGGCATGACCGCGCCTCAAGCCTTACGTGCCATAATGGAGCCTTTGCATTTCTTAAAACGTCAATAAAGCGGCAAAAAAAAATATTTATACATTTATTTATTTATAATTTTAGATCATATTATTCGTACTATATTAGACATTTAGAGTTTTACACTACTACTTATTATATAATTACCAGACTCATATATCAAATAGCCCAAATTCTAAATACAAGTTCAAAATAGTTCAAGAAAAAGAAAAAAATAATAAAACTGGTTCAAAAAGTGGCGCCACGCTTTACCAAAAGGCGCGCCTTTTCTCGCTTTATTTTATGTCTTTTTGTGTCACGTCTAGATCAACCGCCAATGTTCATTTCGTAGCGGCGATGCCACGCCTCGCGCCTTAGCAACGCCTTTATGGTGTCTTGGCGCACCTTTTAGACCACTGATATTATATATATATTACATTTACCGTGGAGGTACTATTCCCTACTTAAATTAATAATTTTGGCTATAGTGATTTTGTGAGTGAGTGAATAGTGAAACTTTAAAATAATAATTTCTGCTATAGTAACTAACGGTCGTTAGTTACTGTTAACTAACGACCGTTATCTTTAACATTTAAAAAAGATTTCATACAAAATTGGTCCTTCATCTCAGAAGTTCGTTGCAAATTTACTCCTCTCATAATTTAAATAATTGGTCCTTCATGTTATAAATAGTCCTTGATCACTAACTTGACGTTAAGTAGCTAACGACCGTTATATTCAACAATTTAAAAAAAAAAAAATCCATACGAACTTCGTCCTTCATCTTAGAGGTTCGCTGCAAATTTAGTCCTCACAATATAATATTGTATAATGTCCGTGGCAACGCGCGGCTTACATCCTCGTTAACAACACTCATTGTTAGATTCTTCTAAAAAATTATTTTACTCTTTTTTGTACTCGCATGATAATTGTAACATTTAGAACGTAATTAAAAGATCACATGAGACAGTTAGTTTGTATACACATGTTATAATGTAATTACATGAGAGAGTTAGCTTGTATAAACTAGTTAGGATCAAATAAGAAGAAAAATTAAAATGAGAATAATAAGAAGAAACTACAATCACACATTTCAGATGCACCTATTAAAATAGATGAATATCTTCTTGAAAATCTCTCTTTTATTTGAAATGTGTGGTTAAAAATTGTTCTTATTATTCTTATTTTGGTTTTTCTTTTTATTGGATCCCTTATCTGTATACACATGTAATATTTTGTTTGGGTGGTAAGATAAGTAAGACAATTAATCATTTTTCATCAGATATATCTTGAGATTTTGATGTCATTATTGTTTTAAAAAACTTTTCAAAGTAATCAAAGATGAATTAAGAAAATCAGAAAGGGTTCGCGCCCTCGTTGAATGAAAGCGACAATGCCTCAGTTGGGTTCGACTCAACGGATGTTCTAGCCAAAAGGATCAAACGAAACCACAATATTACTAACCGTTGTGTTTTATACATTGTGTGTTTTCGACCCAACACCTACTTTTAATTGAAAAAGACTAATTCTCATTTTGGTTGAATAACATATTTATGTTTTATGACAGACTTAGAATCAAATAAGAAAAATAATAAAAATAAGAATGATAAAAAGTAATCACAACCACATATTCTAAATACACCTACAAAAATGCATGCATCTTCATTCAAATATTTCCTTCACAAATTAAAATGTGTGGCTAGAATTAGTTCTTACCATTCTCATTTTAATTATTCTTCTTATTAGATCTCTTCCTATGTATGACATTCTTCTAAACACATCGTAAGAAAACAATCTCAATGTATTCTGATATTTGTTATTGTCTTTTAAGATTGAATGATTATCTAAATTATTAAACAATCTCAATGTATTCTGATATTGGTTATTGTCTTTTAAGATTGAGTGATTATCTAAATTATTTGTTTGTTGATTTCTTGATACCCGATTGCATAAATAGTCGAAATACTTTAGTAAACACTGAATAAAGAATTCAAACACGTAGATTCAAATTATTTAATTTGCTATCATTTCGCACATCCAAATCCAATAGTTACAAGGGTTGAGGATAGTATGGAGAATTGTTAAGTAGGGGTGTGCAAAAATCCGAAAAAATGACCCTAAACCGAAAAAAACCGAGAAATCAAAACCAAAAAACCAAAACCGATTGGAAAACCGATCGTTCATATTTTTTTACTTATAAAGACCGAAGTTTATGGTTCTTTTTTTTTTAGCAAAAAACCAACCGAACCGCAAAATACATATAATCTTAAAAACTCGTGTTTTAATTGCTTCTTGAATGTGCATTTGTAACACATAAACCGTTTTCATTTAGAATTATTGTGGTCATTAGTTTTTTATTGTCATTGTTGTGTCACTTTGCGACGCATAAACAATTCTCGTTTATATACTTCTTTTATGATTAATAGCTTTATATTGTCATTATTTTGTGTTTCTTTGTTTTTGAAACTTGAAAAAGTTAAATCTATGTGACTATGTTGTGTAGAAATTTGATTATTGAAAGACCAAACCGCGATAAACGAAATAAGAGACCAAAAATAAACCAAAAAATGAACGTTTAATAAACTGAAACCAAACGGTTTCTAAAATGCAAAAACCGAATATTTTTTGTTCGGTTTCAATTTTAGTCAAAAACTGAGCTAAACATGCTCACCCCTTAAGTATAAGTGAGGTTATGTTGACTCGTTTATACCTTTGTTAGTATTTGTTTTCTCATTATATTGCGCATGAATTTAGTTCAATATAGGCCATATATTTTCTGAAGACCCAATGAAAAACTCATTTTTTAATCAAAATTATAAAGCCATTTTTCACTTTTTTTTAAACATAAAATATCTTGCAAAGGATAAATTGTTACGCGACAAAAAAATACACCATCTTGATGAGCATTTTTTTATCTTTCAGTAGATAGACATTTCAATATACTTTTGACGAACTTCTTTTTGAAGTTTTGTTTCAGTGTTAAAATTTGCGTATGATAAATCATATGTGATTTGTATGTTTGGAATCACGTGTGATTTTTCCATAAGTACATTTTAATACTTACAAAACAAAAAGTTCATCAAAATTATATAGAAGTACCCTTTTATAGAAATATAATTTAATTTTTCTCGTGATGGAATGATTTTTTTTCGTGTAACGATTAACGGTTTGTGAGATTTTTTTTTAAGAAAAATGACGAATGTGGTTTCTTTATATATATAACATTGAACTTTTCTCTATTGCACATATACATAGCTAAGGATCGTTTGATAGGATGGAATGAAATAAACGACTTAATGAAACAAATGATGCAATGTTATGATTCATTATCGTTATTAATCATCTTTGGTTGGTATGATAGGACCAAATGATATCAATAAGAAAAGACTAAAATGCCATTGATGATAGAATGGAAAAAAATGAGAAGACCCTTAAAGAATGAAAATGATAATTTTTGGTGTAATTTCTTGTAATGAATCATGAGATTGTTTAATTATAAACAAACAAGATTTTTTCGTTTTATCGTAATAATCCTTTTCATTTCCACTTTAATTATAACATATCAAATACTACGTAAGTGTTGACACGCTTAATAAGTTTTAATGGACCTTTTTTTTTTTTTCCAAATTATTCACCTAACTAGTACCATATTTAGGCATCGGCCGAATTGAAGTTTGGAACTATACTTTTTCTTTCGGGAAAATTCCAATTTTACGTCTAAAATCGAATTTAGCATCACTATTGAGTCAACTTTTATACAACTTTCAATTTTGGTCATGTGCGACTTGTGCTACTGTGCGACCCAGTCAATTTTGAAACACGTGTCCAGTTTGATTTGATATTTTGTCTTATATTAAAAGTATTAAAAGTCTAAAATACCCATATAAAACACCTCATCTCTCTCACAAACTTTCATTACCATCTTCTTACCATCTCCTCCTCTCTCTCTCCCGCTGGCTGCCACCGCCATAACGCCACCATCGCCACTCCCACAACCACACCGCCACCAGCACAACACTCCTCAACACCTCCTCTTTCTTTTGACAATATTCACGCGCCATCAATCACTCTGTATCACCACATACCAGCTCCACCGCCGTCACCAACACACATCACCATCACCTCTTTTGTTAAAACTTGGAGATCTATAAAGACAAGGTAAGAAAACGCGTTGGTTTGATTCGGATACGAGTCAAACTCGTCAAGAAAACGGTGAGTGGTGCATGGCGGTGTTGTGGAGGGAGCCAAGAGCTCAAATGCTCCAGAAATGATGGGGATACACCGATCTATAGATTGGAAAAGAAAAAGGTCTCGCCAGAAATTATTCCGGCGACGGCGACGGTGTCGGAATCTCCTACTGCTTAGCCGGAGTTAATGAATTTTCCGGTGAGGGTCTTTAGAGAGAAAGGACAAAAAGAGAATATCAAGACTGCAAGGACAAAAGGAGAGAGCTTTGTATGCAGATGTTTAGCAGCAATACCCATCGAACAAGTCTTTTCTTTTTGCTGAGAGAAAATGTAAGACTTAATTGAATCTTAAACATGACAATTGTATGATGTTATATGGCAGAGGTGATTTGATCTTTTAGCTATAATGAAATTTTGATCTTTTAGCCGGAAATTGGAAAAAAAACAAAAAAAAAAAAAAAGTTAACGGTAGCACAGTCGCACATTTAATGGTAGCACAGTCGCACATTTAATGGACACGTGTTACATATTTAAAAGAGGGTAATATGTCTTTTAATACTCTTAATAAGAAGACAAGATATCAAATCAACTGGACACATGTCACAAAATTGACTGGGTAACTGGACACGTGTCACAAAATTGACTGGGTCGCACAGTAGCACAAGTCGCACATGACCAAAATTGTAAGTTGGATAAAAATTGACTCAATTGTGATGCCTAAATTCGATTTTAGGCGTAAAATTGAAATTTTCCGTTTTCTTTTATTTGCTCCATGTCGGTTTGAAACTCTCTCCATTGGTGATTCCCATATTTCCTTTGCTACATTTACCATGCCTTCCAGAAGATTTGACAAAAATGCAGAAAAGTTTTCCATTGCTCCATTTACCATACCTTCTAGGAGACGTGATTAAATCTATCATTGATGAGAGTTTAAACAAAAATAACATTGCACAAAGAAACACATTTATTAAATCCTGTCATATGAACTAAGGTTAGTGGTAACGGTGAAAGCTAAAGACACGTAACATATTTGTTGAAAAACTATCAAAATACGTAGCTAACTTAATCTATTACCATAATAGCTAAATTACTTTCAAAGTTTTGTCAATATCGCTAACTTTCTAAGTGAATTAACTAAAATACTTTTATGTTCTTCCTTTTTAAATTTATTCTTGACTTCACATTTATTTTTAGAACAAACTCATAATCTTTCCATTTTTCGGCCATCTACCACCACCTCCTCCACCAATTCCGACCATCCACCATCGGGTTCTGGCCAAATGGTCTATTTAGCGATATTGACAAGTAAAGTGTTTTCTTTACAGACCTCCTTTAGCGGCCAAACTGGCATGTGTCCAAAGTTTTGCAAAGTATTCGGACATTATTTATGTCCAAACTATCAAACGACCACATCTTAATTGCTTAGTTTACAGATGTTGTTAGTCGATGCATGTTAGCCATTTATAACGGGACATCTCCTAGAACCAAATATCAAGTCTTCTGACAATATGGTGGTGACACTATATTGTGATGACACCTTAAAATCCATATAGCCATGTTTCAAATTCAATGAGAGGAACATCGATGTGAACGGGCATTTCATATCATATTATCGACATCCAGTCCAAGCTTTCGGAGGGTTCAAAGTCGACTTCATTTGTAGCATCTTGAACATGAGTCACATCTGGACTCAAACACGAATAAAATCAATCATAGATCTCTTTTAATCCTTCTTTTGCTTTTGGTGTGCTTCCTTATAGATTTCTTTGAGACTTTTTTCGATTGTTGGGTTAAAGGCAACGATGTTTTAGTTAAATCACTTGAAGATTACCGGTTAAACCGGTTATATTAGCGATATTGACAAGTATTTGAAAGTATTTTAGCGATTATAGTAATAGATAAAGTTAGTTACGTATTTCAGTAGTTTTTAACAAGTATTTACGTATCTTTAGCTTTCATCCTACTGGTAATAATGACCAACATCATCACCGCAAACTTAGCATCACGTCAGTTTCTCTCTCTACAACCAACATCACCACCAACATAGTGTAATAACACAACCAATATCACCGCTCAAATATACCCAACTTAAACACAAATATAGTCTACCAAAACCAAAATTACACACACACAACCACAACTCCCACAACTCGATCATCTGAACAACCGAAATCTCCCAAAAGAACACCTAAGACACGTCTTGCGAGGATGATGCTTATAGAGTTGGATACATGGTAAGGGGTCGAAGATGCGTCTTCTCCCCCTTATTACCACTAGTCTAATGAGTTACACACTTAAAACTATTATCAAGCACAAACATTAAAAGTTTTTATTATACAGTGACACTATTAAAACAAATCAAAACAACTCTTAACAGACCCAAATTTATGTATATATCTTTATATATACTTTGGTTTCGGTTCCATTTTTTCTGTTAGTATTTATGTAAAAACCAAATCGAAACAAAACTTTGACTTTTCCAAACAATAAAAACCAAAATATCGGTTTTTCAGTCAATTTCGGTTTAGCGGATTTTAATTCCCTACTATATTATATAACGAGCATGGTAGCCCGCGCGTTGCTGCGGGGGCGACATGTTCATGCTTATGTGCAACCCAGTGTTGTCTTTGGCTCAACACCCTTTAAATACTTACCACTTTCCAGTCATAACTAATTAATAACCACTTGGAAAACAGTTGAATTCCATATCAAACATAAGATATAACAGAAATGCACGTCTTCGCTAGTGATAAAGCTAATGAACTCATAACACATTTGTCAACAGTCTCTAGCATCTTTCGCAATCTTTTTATTAGCCGGTACCCTCTTCTTCATGATCTAACTAATATTCGCAATCGGCAAGAAGTTGTCATGTTCCTTAGCATTCTCAGTTGTAGGACTGATATCACTACCACTCTCAGGACTCCCACCACCACATGGACTTGTAAGATGCTCAATCCATTTAAACCTTGAAACACAACAAACCCGCAAAACATTATAACCAAACATATAGTATGTCACGAAAACATTTTAGTTTCACTATTTACGTTATTCCTTATTAATTAATGAAGAATTCTTTTATAAATTTGGCCGCCAGAAGGAGTGTTGTTCTAACACCAAAGTTCGTTTTATACGTCGAAAGCAAATAATTCATGAAATTATTAATCTTTAAAGATAGCATACAATTGAGCTGAATTTGGCTAAGTATTCTTGTCCAAAATACATGAAACAAATGAATGTTGAATTGATGAATACAAAAAACAACACTCTGTATTGCTAACTATTTTTGTCCAAAATATATGAGTAGCTTAGTTCCTTACTACTTGGTAAAAATCGTTTACGTATGGAAGTGACAAACGCTCCTTACAGAAGAACCATATAGCTTTTTTACAGTTTTGAGATGCCCTTATTAGATTAAAGATGTGTTTGGGCAAGCCTATTTGAAATTGTAAGGATAGTCATAAACACATTTTAATCCAACTGTAAAAGCAGTCTCAAACGGCCCTTAATTCAGTGTAAAACAGTCCCAAATATTTTGGATCGATCGTAGAGTTAATACCTCTCCACCTAAGCTACTCAGGGTGGCATCAGAATTCGTACAAGTGCCTATAATATTCTATTTATAATGGGTTAAGCTGATAAAATAAAAGGGTAAATGGGTCAGTAAGTTGTCAAAAGTGTACTATTCATGCATCTTCCCAAATTTAAAGAGTTAGACTACTTTTGATGCAAGTCATATTTATGCACTAACTATTTATCAAAAAAAAAATGGAGAAAAAGTGTTTCATGTCAACCTAACATGTTTTCACCTGTGCCAAAAAATATACCCGTATTGACCAATTACCCAACTGGCCACCTATGGATCTTTGTGGCATATACTTTTTTAATTTTCTATATCACATAATTACTTCCAAAATGCAATGGCACACACCATTTATTTTTTAAAAAGGTTACTTGAAGGGTGTTTGGGTAAAAGCTTATTGCTAATTGCAGGCATAAAACAATACAAAATGTTTGAGTACCCAAACAACCTATTATTAGCATAAGAATTTAAGTGTTACCTGTAGTGGGATGCATCCTTCTCCAACATCAGCCAGAATTGTGGTAAAATTTGTATCTGCTAAAACCACATTGGAAAAAAGAAAAAAGAGTAGTAAATAGTGCTATATATAGCAATAAGCTGAGAAATGGAAAATCAAACATATTAGATAACAACTGTGAAACTAACATTAGTGTTGCTGGAACATTTGATTCGCCCAGCCACACCAACCTTATTATACTCCTGCCATATCTTTGTTGATAAGATTGCTCCTACAGAAGTTGGTACATTCTGCACGAACATCGGAACCTGCACTTTCATTTCAAATCCAACAATAGGCATCTTCAAATCCCTGAGGCACTACAACAAACAAAAGTGTATATTTATTCTATGTAACAGCCTAAATTATTGTATGAAATAAATGAAAAACACAAATTGAAACTTTAATCCAGACACCAAAATTTAAGCCAGTGGTATACTTGACCAGAAAGCTCATCCAGCTGATTAAAAGATGCACCGTTTGGTTTGAATCTCGATTTGGTCAACATATTCAATTCAATATTACGCTTACAATATACTAAAAAGAAGCCCCCGTTCCGTTCTCCGTTCCGTTACAATTACTAAATAATCAGATCATGTTACAATTTAGCACTACAAATTACACTTGCAACAAAAAAAAAAAAAAAAAAAAAAAAAAAAAAAAAAAAAAAAAAAAAAAAAAGCCCCGTTCAGTTCCGTTGAAAAATCACAAATTTTTCTTTTTAGTATATAGGCAATTTAGCACTCTTAAATTTAACACCTGTTCATGTTACAATTACTAAATAATCAGATCATGTTCTCAAATTTTTGTCAGGTATATACTCGGGCACACTACAAATTACACTTGCAGCAAACAAACAAAAAAAGCAGTTACAGTCTAGTACAATTTAGCATCTAATGGATTTCAGTTTGGTTATTACTTTTATGCCTATTACGCTTAAATTATTAGCTGAAAGTTAAACTCCACTCCATATCACATTTACTAAACCATCCGAGTTTTGAATACTAATATTCTCGAATTTTGGCACCTAAATATTCAGGCATGCTATACAGTAACAATTACAACATAATAAGACAGAAACCAATTGCAGTCAATATGCTCCACCAAGAATGTATTGTAGTATCTTGGATACGGATCATTTTACCGCGGAATGCAAAGCAACAGTGCGATATATAAGCCCAAGAGCCATCATAATGATTGAATAGTTCATTGCTAATACAGTTAGTGGTCTTACAAAAGAGGGGGAAAAAAAAAGAAAAAAAAAAAAAAAGCTTTTTACTAACCTGTTTGAAATTTGCTTTTGGTCTGACATCATATAACAACCAGCATTTTTCCAGGTCCTTACTCAACCTTAAAACTCGAAGTTATTTTGTTTTTAAAGCTTTCATATTTACTTTTGCATATCACTTTTAACTACTGAGTAACAATACCACACACGTACCGACACCACCTTAGTAATGGCATAAATTTGAAGTCAGTAATTTCGTCCTTATTAAAACGTTTCTAAAGTTGTATCTTTCACACTTATACCAAACCGAAAGACTACGTTTACACTTTAGCTCAACAGGACACGAAATACACGGTATAATAATAAAACAAAACCCTTTGTATAACAACACACCACCGCCCCTCTTATTCCTTTTTATCTTTTCCTGTGTTCAAAATCAAAAGATATGATAGATCACTATCATCCTGTTCCTTGTTCTGCTGCTTCTTTCTCTGTAATCGAGGTTCACAAGGAAACTTAAAAGATGATGAAGGAAAGCAACCTTTGCTCAAAATCGCTATATCACAAGACTCCCTCAAAGAAAGAGTGGTCAAACTCTTCTTCTTTGAATTCTTTTATTTCCAACCGATCCACAAGGGGAGCCACACATCTAGATCTCATCACAAAAGAAGTTCTTAAGAGTTGAGGCTGTGGTTCTCGCTTGGGTTGGATCGGATCGATTTGTATTTGGGTTTCTTAGTCTCCATTTAATCATCTTCAATCGACATCACATCCGCTGTAAGGGTTTCATAAATTTTTACAAATTTTTCATGTTGAGAATCTTGTTTTTGATTTATATGAATCGAAGTAAAATTTGTTTTTACCGATCGATTGATCCATGTTCTGTGAATAAAATTCGGTTGTTGATGGTTATCTTGTGTGGCAAATTAATAAGATAAAAAAAAAAAAAAAAAAAAAAAAAAAAAAAAAAAAAAAAAACTAGATTGGCTCGTAATATTGGAATAACTTATGTTGCTCGACTTTTGTGATTATTTCCAACTACTTATCATGTTTGTGCTTATGTCGGTTTAAGCCTATTTTTGGGTGTTAATGGCTTATTTAATAAGCTCTCGCGAACTTATTTACTCCTTTTTGATTTCGGTGTAAAACAGCCCCACGAGGGGGTGTATTTGTTTTGTGTCCAATTGTTGTGTTCGGGATTGTTACGGGGGTCGAAACCCACTGTGGTCAAACTGCAGTGGCTGGCTTTTCACTTACTTCGAATCACTCACATACATGCTGATTAGCTTATTATCTAGATTTTGGTTAGTGTCAAAGTTGGTTTCATTTTGTTGTACTCTTGTCCAACGTTCGAACCCCGTAAGAGCTACTATGGGATACCATGGTTTAGTGTTGTTAGATGTTAGTTTTGTGTTGGGACAAACCCCACTGTGGGTTCGAACCACAGTGGTGACTTTCAATAAATGATTGTCAAACGAAACCGTGTTGCAAGTATCTTCCGTACTTCTGTTTTAGCATTTGGTAAGTTGTGTTCATGGCTTAATTACTGGGCCACAGCCCACTAATCCAAGGGTGTGTTTTTGGGGCGAAGCCCACTAAAGTGTCGGATACCTCTTTGGGGAAATGTATTAATACAGATTTGACTTGTCCAACGACTTGTTTCACGACTTGTAATCCCGATTCGTTCCGCTTCACATGACTTCGAATTTCACAAACATAATCTATAACGAGTTGATTTAAAAAAAAAAAAAAAAAAAAAAAAAAAAAAAAAAAAAAAAAACCCTACTTTATAACGCAAGATTAAATATACATACCACATACAACCATAAAACTTTGATACCTTTAAAACTTATAAAAGCTAACTTGTAAGTTTTGAACTTTATTATTAACTTATATCACTTTTTTTAGCTTATATAAACTCGACATGTTTTATTTAAAATCTATATGAGTTTTATAAAATTTAAAAACGGCTATTTACTTAATCTTATACCTTGTAACTTATAGTTACCACGAGAAACTAAAATGTTTACACGGGTTTTGCCCAACTAACATACTTATATTTCCATAAACTATCTTTTCACTAAAGAACTATATACCCTATATATGTATTCACTTTCACATTCTTCCGACAATACTTAATAATCATCCATGATTATTTTTCCGTATTCTTCCTTTCGGATGATTGTCTAACTTTTCGTCATGAATACTTTACAAATCTATACATGTGTACGTATGCACTTCCAAGAGCCAATCCTCGCCAACATTTACAAAACCACTTAAAAATAAATGCTGTCACACAAGCAACAATAACATAAATACTTCGAAACTTTTAAAACTTATTTAGACTTTACGCATCGAGTCTTAAAATGGAATTGGGAACTAAACTTGCCGTACTATCTAGGTCGCGTGTCGGTGCCTTCAACTATTACTATTTGACTTTACTTTATTCAGACTACTTTGCTAAGGTGAGTTCTCGTATCCCCTTTTTCATTATGTTTTTTCTTGAGGGAAAATGGTACTCAAATGTTGTTTTAACTGTTTTCATGCTGTGATACAATGTTTTCTGTTTTTGGACAATATGTGTGTTTGATTGCTATATGTGACCCATTGTGATGCTAAATTTGTGTAACATGTATACGCAACTGTTTAACTCCGTTTGGAGCCGAAACAAATTGATAGTACTATCAGGGGTAGCTCCCCACTATGAGTAACACGTATGTAACACTATTGGTAGGTTCAGTTGTCGCTAACGCTGTGTTTCAACTATATGGATATATGCTTACATCTTGCTCACTATTGTCCTACGCTATACTAATCACAGCATCGTGGTTTAACTCTTAAACCTACGAGCTCACCAACTTTATGTTGACGTTTTTCGGGTATCCATTTTCAGGTGTTAAGAATGAAGTTCCATTAGAAGGTTAAGTATTGGCCTGAAGTTCCATTAGAAGGTTAAGTATTGGCCTGGCTTAGCAGACATAAGACGAGACTCTACCGGATTGTATTCCCGAGGAGTTATGCATTCAGGATGTTTCCTTTAAGACTTAATCACTATGAACTTATGTAGTAAGACTTGTATTCACCCATAGTATGGGACCATTGTAACTTTGACTTGTGTTGTGATGTTATGCAAATTTAGTATTTCTCTATTATGACACCATGTGTTCTTGATCTTGAAGTCACATCCATTAAATGACATTCCGCTGCGCCATTTTTGGGGTGTGACACATCACAAATCATGAAGCATTTTTGTTGCCGAAGTCATAATGCTTCATTTATATCCACACTTCGAACCTGCAACATTTCTGAAAGTAGTTGTCAACAATGAATAATCAAAAATCGATTAGAAGGTGCATAGATAAGGCTTAAAAGAATCAATATTCTAGGGGTAATTTGAAGTTCGACTTAATAATATATCAACCATATATTGTTAATCCAAAGAGTAAAAACATATTTTTTTTATGTGTGACTTTAGTATGGCAAAAATTACATGCAAAACGCAAATCCAAACGCCCCCTCAGTAATCAGTGATGATGATGGCAGGGTATTTTTTTAAACTCAATCTCAATGATCCCAAAGCCCATAAGTGAATTAAAAAAAATAAAAAATTGCATACCTGAATCAACCCAAAAAAGTTAGGATTTTTAGCCCACTCTTTCAACAACAACAACCGACACCTAAAAAGTCACCGCCTTTTCTTCCCATTAAATAAAAGAAACCCGTCGGTAATTCAAGATTTTAAGAACCTTCCACTCACCTGATTCCTCCCTTCTTTCTTATATCAATTTTTTAGGGTTGATCGAATCATATATTCATTTTCAAATAAAGATATCAGTTTTGAGAAAAGGGTGTGTGTGTTTTTTCTTCAGTAGTTTGTTGGGAAAAACATTCAGGAACAAAATAGAGGGGACTGGAATTTATGAGAGATGTGAGAAGATTCAACAGAGTGGATTTGGAAATTTTAGATTTAGAGAAAGGTCTGGAAGCGATCTACTATATATTACGGGAGAAGGTACATGAACAGTCCAAACATAACCACACATCAACCAATAAGCATTAGCCAGTTGGGCCACTAAGTTACTGTAAATGGTACTAAACAAAGGGAAAACGGGGTGCACTGTTGCTAAGGCACTGTAGCACCCTTGCATCATTAGCGAAACGTCCCAACCATATAATGCCAAATGGAACTTAACACTAAAATACACTCAAAGGACCAATAAGAAAACATATCAAGTGGCTAAGTATCCCGTAATATAATTGCTTTGGACCCTTTAAAAAACGGCTATTAGTATATATAATAATAGCGCAACATATGCAACATATCTTATTAAACAAATGCTATTTCGCCGCACCGCATTTTTTTTTTTTTTTTTTCGCCCACAGATGAATAAAAAATTAAGAAATTCCAGTTGCCACATGCCAATAAAAAAAACTCATAAAATCGGGCCCAAAAACAAGTAAAAAAACAAATATTTACAAATCACACCTTCAACGATTTTTTTATACAACAAACTTTATTTACCAACTATCTAACAGATATTTCGCGATTTCTTGAACAAAAAAAATACCGGCAAAATGATCTCTTGATAACGTACAAAACGAGCTCAATATTGACATGCTTTTGACATACGTTCAATTTTATAAAAAATGTTTAAGTTTAATGTAGTTTTTAAGTAAAAATACTTTCAAAATGAAACCTTAATATATCAAATAAGTTTAAAATTTGTGTTAGCTTTACATTTCAAAAAAAAAAAAAAAAAAAAAAAAAAAAAAAAAAAAAAAAAACATTTAAACAAAAAAGATAGCATTTTTTTTTTTTCATTCGGGCTCGGAGACACATCTCAAATAAACGGGTTATAATTTAGAACATGTTAGAAAAAATTCTCAACCACAACGCGGTTGGTGAACCTCCTTGTTTATTTTTATTTAGGTTCCGTTTTGGGGTTCCTTTGCATCCCGTTACAAAAAACTAACCTTTATTAAATAGTATCTTCAACGAAGATGCAAGTTTATTTCACGGTATATTTTAAACTCAAAGACATGTCATCAAGTTTTATATATGGCTTAGTTATCTGAAGATTAAACTCTCCAAATTTCTATCATGTACAAGATAACGTTTTTTACTCTTGTTTGTATTTTACTTCATTTATTAAACTATTTGGTTTGCAAGAAAAATAAACGTCTTTTTTTTTTTTTTTTTTTTTTTTTTTTTTAATTGTTTTCAAAGAAGAAAGATAATGGCAGGGCTGTAAACGAATTGGATGAGTACGAAGGAAGCTTTGTTCATGGTCGTTCGTTTAATTTTAGCCGGACAAATAAATAAACATGAACACTTAGACGGACGAATTTTTTTGTTCATGTTTGTTTATTAAGAAAATGAGTCATTCATATTCATTTCTATTCATTCATCAAGACACTAAACGAACATAACGATCGAACATAAATAAATATAGACAAACAAATATAAACTGTATTAGATTATGCACAATATATTATTTTATAAGTGTTATTTAGTTTAAACAAACCAATTTTAAAATTACATTATTAAAAGATATGATATACGAACATAAATAAATAAATGAACATAGCGAACGTTAACGAACGCATAATCGGACATTCACGAACATAAATGCACGGACGCGACTTATATTTATGTACGTTTATTTAACTAAACAAACGTAAAATATTGTTCATATGTTTGTTCTTTAATAAATAAACGAACATAAAAGAACTTTTTATCGAACGGTTCATAAATGTTTATTGAACGTTCAGTTCGTTTACAGTTCTGGTTAATGGTAGACACCACGTTTATTAGATATTAAGATTGATACTAATCCAAGCTTGTGAGTTTAAGATTATTTATCATTATAGACAAGTACCCGTGCATAACAACGAATTTTATAACGACATATAGTTAATAATAAAAGTTTGAGAATTTGGGGATTAAACATAATATTTTGAAACCAGGTTCGGCCCGGGTGGTTCAACCGGTTAAACCATTCAGTCGAAAAATGGGTCAATTTAAATAGGGTCAACCCGATGGGTTGGGTCGAAAAAACAGGTCAAATTAAACCGAGTCTACCCGCCGGGTTTGAAGCGTCCCGGGTAAACCCGATTTTCGATATGTATTAATAGTTTTCTTTTGAAACATATGTTTCAACATTTCCTTTTTTAGTTTCAGCATTTCCTTTATTGTGATGAAGCTTTTTCTTACCTATTATAAATTTTTCAACATTTCACGCATTGTGATAAGCCTGGGCCCGAGCCCATGGTTTATTTAGGTCTTAGGGTTTACTTTGTCTTATAAATACTCTTGTAATCATTTATTATAATCAATCAATCAAACGTTAATAAACAAATCTCTAGTTCTTCTCTTCTATTTTCTTAGTTCCTTATCCCGATACAACCCCTAACCGGGTCGTATCAATTGGTGCTTTCATTGAGAGGGTTTTTTGTTAGGGTTCCAATCTTCCAAAAAAAAAATTAAAAAAAAAAAAAAATACTGTTCATCGAACACTGTTCATCAGCACTATTCATTCCGGAGTACTGTTCATCGATCACTATCCACGGCTACTGTTCACGAGTTACTGTTCATTCGAAATTTTTTTCTTCTTCTTCGAGATATTGTTCATGGCATCGGGCAGCAGCGATCGGGATGCACTATCTAAGCTCTTGCAAATGGGTAACGTGGCTGAAGATCAGTGTGAGTTTATGGTACTTGCAAATCGAGTAACAGGGATATCTGAATCTTTACTTATATCGGTTTATATCTCTGGACTTAAACTGGATCTACAATGTTTACTCTTACGGTCAAATCCCAAAACGTTAGACGAAGCTTTTTCATTGACCCGTGCGGCGGAAACACGCTTTGCGAACCTAGATATTTGGGAATTTTTGAGGTCCAATTCTTTAACTTTGGGAGAAGACTTCTTCAAATCTCGTATCACCGAGGTTCGTTTTGAGACAATTGCAAGGGAAGAGAAAGAGCATATCGTTGAAAAGAAAATAGATGTCATTCTACCATTAGAGGATGAATTTGCTTCACCTAAAGCGGCTGAAGAGTCATTGAATGCTGATGAGTATATTGGAGTTGAAGAGGTTGTGGGTGGTGGTGAAGTGCTTAAGGTTGTCGAGGATGAGTTGAGTAAAGTGATATCGACACTTAAGGATGGAGGTGGTGAATTTGATAGTGGTTTGGATGAAATAAATTTGAATTTAAGCGAGGAATTAGCGGACTCTCAATCTGTATATTTTTCATATCACCTTGAGGGCAAGGTGATTTTTGAAGGAGTGGGGAGTGTTATGGCATCTGTAGCGGAAGACGGAAGAATGATGTTGTGTTATGTCCAAGGCAAAGGAATACGAAAGAAGGAAAAGGTGAAGGCTGCAATTCAAAGAAGATTATGGGATCCCGGATTACACCAATTTTGCAGGAGGACGGACTGCCCAAACGACTCAAGAAGTCCAAACGTATGGCATAAAGATTATGTCATATAATCTATCTTTGTTTACATGTCTTTGTTTAGGATTATTTTCATGTTTCTTTAGTAAAGTCGATTAAGAATGTTTTAAGACAACACCTTGAGGGCAAGGTGGTTTTGAAAGAGTGGGGAATGATACGCCTGGGCCCGAGCCCCTGGCTTATTTAGGTCTTAGGGTTTACTTTGTCTTATAAATACTCTTGTAATCATTTATTATAATCAATCAATCAAAAGTTAATAAACAAATCTCTAGTTCTTCTCTTCTATTTTCTTACGGAGCCAGCACACGCTTGAAGGGGTGCCTTATCCGATACAACCCCTAACCGGGTCATATCACATTGACTTTTTCACTTTTTCACATTAACCATTTTACCTTTATATGTAGTATTGATATCTCATTTGTATTATAAATAATCCATCAAAAAACAAACATAATACTCAAAATACAACAAAAATAATATACCCAATCCGTCAAAATGAGGTATATAGAGATAGAATGTAGACATATCCTACTCCTACCCTAGAATAAACTTGAGAGTAGGAAGACTGCTTCCAAGAAAATATTCGGCAAGTGTAACTATACGGTGAGAGTGCTCAGCAAAGTGCAAGTGTGAAAGTGAGCAATAACAAGGTTAAGCAGTCAAAAAAAAAAAAAAAAAAAAAAAAAAAAAAAAAAAGCATTCAAAGTAGATAGGCAGAATACCAACAAAAGAGAAAATGACAATAAACAAAAATAAGCAAACGCCGTAAGAGAACACAGAACATAGAAAGCGAAAAGATGCAGAGGGACACGAGCAAATGCAAACAAGCACAAAAGCATAAACGAAAAAAAATCCAAAAGGCAAAAGCACCAAGAAAACACAAGCAAAGAAATAGGGACAAAAGGCAAAAACAAAACCAATACCTAGGAAAGCAGAAAAGAAAAACAGGGCAACGCCATGGGGCCTATAGCTAAGGCAAAGCAAAAGGAACAAGAGGGGCAACTAAACGTCTAAAAAGCCTAAAGGGAACTAGCTAAAGGGCTTTATATCTAAAACACAAGTGACAAGGCTACTAAAAGACTCCTATAAGGCCTAAACGCAATAACAACCTCAAGCACTCAAACAACCTAGCCCGAACTACCCGCGTATTCTAATAATATCTTTCAACACATTTCTATCTGAAGTTTTGTCCTCGGACAATAGAAGCTCTTTCATGTCTTGCTTAAGCCTAGCATCCTACCTAAGTTTAGGTCTACCCCTCCTTCTCAAACGTCGACTATTAGTGCTTCAACTCTCCTTACTAGCCGTTGATTGTAGCCTCCTCCTGACATGACTAAGCCACCTTAACCTTCCTTTTCTCATTTTTGAGATTATAGATTCGTCTTCTAGTACTCTGAAAACTCCGTTCAGAATCATGTCAAAAATGGTTTTACCACAAGTCCAACTTAGCATTCTCAGTTCTGCCACTTCCACCATGTTTACTTGAGCTTTCATGATAGATCAGCACTCTGACCAGTACAACATAGCTTGTCTAATTGAAACTCTATAAAATTTTCCCTTTAACTTAAATGTAACTTTCTTATTGCATAAAACCCTCCATCTTACATAGCCTGCTCTAATATGATGGGTTACATCATCATCTATCCTTTCTAGGGCTGCAATCAAGTCAAACTTTTAATCCTCCTCACATCTAATTTTTTGCTAAAAGCTTACCGATCCACACTATTATGATCATGCTCTCATGGCGTTGCGATTTAACTTATGTTGTCAGCATCATTATACCTTTTAAAAGTTCCAAACACAAACCACAAGAATCACTCAACCTAAACGAGCTCGTTTCGAGCTAAAAAAGTAAAACTCGAGCTTGGCTCGATAGTGATTCACAAGGCTTGAGCTCGTCCCGTTGTGATTCACGAGCTCGGCTCGCGCTCACGTTCGGCTTGTTGATAATTTTTACATATTTCCTATTTTTAGTCTAAATATAAAAAAGGGAAAATTACCAAAATGGCCCATTACCCCGGTCTAGGCATATTTAGCCCGTTTTTGAAAAATTCTCGTTTTAGCCCGGGTTACCCTGGGCAACTTTCGTATAGCCAACCGAAAGATGACAAGTGTCCTCAAGTTGCCCAGAATACAAAAAAGTTGCCCAAAATACAAAAAAGTTGCCCCGACATGGCACTATGTAGTTTGCTATACGAATGTTGCCCAGGGACACCCGAGCTAAAACGGAAATTTTTCAAAAAAGGGCTAAATTTGCCTAGACCCAGGGCAACCAGGCTATTTTACTAATTATCCCTATAAAAAATATGTTAAAAGTGAGCTCGTTTAACATTTACAATTATACATATACTTGCATGAATATTAGTTTTGGCTTATAAGTTTAAACGCCCTTTGTATCAAAAGCACCTTTGTTGGAAGGAATAAGCTAAGGACTTATTCTGTAATTATACAAAACTTGTTTTGTTCTTTGTTTTATGTCTTAGCAAGTTTGGTTCAAGTTGGAGGACTGAAGTTGCAATTTCATGAAGCACGAGGACTAAAAGAGCTCAAGACCTAAAGTTCTAAATTCAAGGCTATTTATGCTCATTCCCACCTCATTTTGTATAGTTACGATTAGGGTTTTACTGTGTGCATTTTACACACAATTGTTGATCTTTATTAAGTAGTTTCTGCTTGTAAATCTTTTCTTTCTTTTTGTATTGTAAAACTTTTAATGAATCAACCATAAAGGGAGGTTGGTAGGGTTGATTCATAATAAAATCATCTTGTTTGAATTCTGTTAAGAGATTCTTGATCATACTTTGTAAATTTAACATGGTATCAGAGCCAGGTTGGCTTTGATACAAAGTTTTTGATCAGAAATCCTGTTTTTAAAAAAATTAGGGTTCATCAATTTGGGGGTTTTTTGATTGAGGGTCAGATCTTACTAGATCGTAGTTGTATTCAATCAATTATTGATTGAATTGGTTGTTTTGGGTACCAATTGAAGGTCAACTGATAGATCAATTTTTAGGGTTTTTTAAAAATTGTGGGTTTTCTTTCTAGTGATTCCTATTAGTGATTAACGTGTGTTAATCGGTTGGATTGAATCAAGATCTAATAAATCTTGATTTAATTTGTGTGTCGTCAAAATTAGGGTTTATTACATCAAACCCTAATTTGGGATTTGAGTTGTTATTGTTTCTTTTTCGATTGATTCTTTATTAATCTTGATCTTTGGTGTGAAGTGCACATAATTTTGTACTAATTTTGTTTCTTCTAGTTTGTTTCAGGTATTTTGGTTCTGGATTTTCGCTGCTGATTGATTCTTGGTTATTGATCTTCTTGATCAATTGTTTTGCTGAAATTGCGTGCTCTGTAACACCACTTACACTCTCTCTCTTAGGTTTTTTTAGGGTTTTGTATAAATTGCATGAGACGAAGTGTAGATTCAAGGGATTATTTGTGTTGGAGTTGATTGAGTTGTTGGGGTTACTTGTGATTGTTGGTGATACAAGGTGTATATGTTTTTCTGTTTTTTTTTTCTTTTCTTTTCTGATTCATCATCATGGTTGGGAAAAATTATGATGAAGCTGGGAGATCACGGTGTTCAGGTGACAAACTTGATCAGTTTGACCCTATGTTCTTGCATAGTAGTGATACTAGTGGGATTCCTTTAATAAGTTTTAAATTAGAAGGCCCAGAAAATTATAAGGTTTGGTTTGTTGCTATTAAGTTAGCTATACATACTAAAAATAAACTTGGTTTCATAAATGGTAAAATAACTAGACCAACTAAGGCTGGTTTTATGCAAGAACAATGGGATAGGTGCAACTCTGTGGTTTTATCTTGGATTCTTGGTTGTGTTTCTCAAGATGTTTTTATGGGACAAGTTTTTTTTTCTTCTAAAAATGATAAAACTGTATGGGATGAATTAGAAGAAACTTATAATAAAGAAGATGGATCCATAATATTCAATATGCATTTTAAAATTCACTCATTCACTCAATCTGGCATTCCTTTGTCAGAATACTATCTGAAATTTAATGCATTATGGAGGCAATATGACTCCCTTGTGGATTTGCCTGACTGCACTTGTGCAGGTTTTGAGAAACTCAAGAAGCACAATCAGCTTATTAAGCTGATGCAGTTTCTTATGGGTTTGGATGAGGTTTATGCTCCCATTAGGAGCATTATCCTTACTTCTGACCCTATTCCTGATGTAAAGAGTGCCTTTGCCACTCTTTCAAAAGATGAGTCTCATAGGAGTACTCAATCTCATTCAGGTTCTAAGTCTGATAATTCTGCATTTGCATCCAAACCTAATTGAAAGTGTAATGAATGGTCTGTGAACAAAAATGGTAACAATACTAAGAATCAAAGCGGAAGACTTAATAGACCAAATTTGATTTGTACTCATTGTAAAAGAAATGGTCATACTGTTGATATATGTTTTGAATTAGTTGGTTATCCCTCTGGTTTTCAAAAGAAAAATGGTACTAATCAAAACAATGTTAGTAGCAATACTTTTTCAGGACATAAGGATAGGCCTGCTGGTTCATCTAACCCATTTATAGATGAACAGTATCAAAGGCTTATGGCCTTGATCAGTGACAAATCTGGGTGCAGCAGTATGCCTGCAAACATTTTAGGTATTAGTTGTGTTATTAGCTTTATCCATTCTAAGTTTTTTAATCATAATACCAACATAAGTTCTTATAATATGTATATTGGTTGGATTGTTGACTCTGGTGCAAGTCAACATAAGACTTACACTGTGTTAAACATATTCAATGTGATTGATGTATCCAACCTAAACATGATTGTTGGTCATCCTAATGGTACTTGTGGAAAACTAGAAGGGGGGTTGAATAGTTTACCGATTAAAATCTTTTTAACTTGTTAAGTTAGCTTTGAAACTTTCCGTTTGATCAAAGATATATGGACAAACACAATATATATAACATGCAAGTAAATGAAAGAAACGATCAAACCACAACACGAGTATTTATCGTGGTTCGGCTACAAGGACTCTTTTTCCTTGCCCTACGTCCACTCCCCGAGTATCCAACTCGAGAGTTTCTTTCACTAGTCAACAAGCTCCTTTCACCGGCGGAGAAAACCTTACACGTCGCTTATACTTTTACCGACACAAAGCTAAATGTCGAGTTCTTTTACAAGGGCACAACCACTCCCGTTAGTTCTTTTACTATGGTACAACAACTCCCAACACTCTTTGTATTTTGAGGACTAAAATACTAACCACTCACTTCAGAATATACACAAACAAATGACGTGTAAACAATAAGAGTTTACACAATACTAAGCTAACAAGTCTTGCAACGTTGTGTTGGAAACTTGTAACTTTTGATGACCTTGTGAGCTTCTTTGCTACAAAAGGAAACTTCACATTTACAATGTTAAAAGGTTAGAAGAAAAGATGAGTGTGTGTGTAAAATATGATCTCAAGAGGTTAGCCAAATATCAAGTTATGGCTTGGTATTTATAGCACATCATTCTGCATGCTCGGCGGATCAGGCGGAACCCTCAGATGGGTTCCGCCCGTGTACCCCCAGGGTACCGCCGGGTCTGCAGTAGGTTTTTGCAATAACTCTTCAAACCAAACAAGGTCTTGTCTCATAACTCCTAGCAACCAAACAATGTCACATCACTTAAATCAAGTCAAACACAAAACTTGTAAGCAACACCAAAGCAAGTCAAACACATTTCTTTCCATAAATGCATAATGACAAAACTTGCCATAAATGTGATGTGACTATTTCTAATTTAAGAAATAAACTTGTGTTGTGTTTTATGAAATGTAAAATGTAGCAAAAGTCTAGTTTATGCAAGTCTTAAAAACTAAGATTATGTTTTGCTTAAAAACTAAAGTTTACATTTTGTCATTAACAAAACTTAGCGAAGATCATAAAATATAAATAACGTTTTTAGGCGCTATTTGTATTAACAATCTCCCCCTTTTTGTTGATGACAAAACATAAACTTTGTTTTTAAGTAACACGCAAAATCTTAGTTTTCAAGACTTAAAAAAAATTATATTAACCTTGTTTTACTTAAGAGACGAAAAGCATATCAAGTATTGAAGGTTTAATATATTTCTCCCCCTTTTTGTCGAAACAAAAAGTAGAGTAGCGAAGCGGAATAATGGCCATACTCCCCCTTGGTCGATACTCCCCCTAAATGGAGTACCAATATGGGAAACATGGATTTTGAGACCTGCAAAAAGATGGTTAGTTGGTGATATATATAGTCAAGCTTGTAGTTACCACACACATTGCAACCACATTGACAAACCAAAGATTGATCAACCAACAATGCACAAAAGTAAGTAGAAAGAAATATCATTCCAAGTAAAATTTTGACTTATAAAAGTCAAAAGACAAGAAATGTGGACTTATTCTTCTACTTGTACACAAAAACTAAAAAAAATAACCAAGAAAATAAAATAAAATCCTACATTCCTAGATTGGGGCAAACGGCCTCCATAGGTTGTCTAGGATTTGTTGGGATGGGAAAGTGCATCAAAACGTTCAATGACATGTTGGAATGCAAGCCGGGTTTCATTTTGGAATTGGTGAAGCAAGATTTCGATGCTTTTACCCATTTGCTCACAATTTGAGCAAATATGGGGATGGTTGGGTGAAAATGGGTTGGTTTTAGTTTCTTGGTTTAGGGGTTGGCTTGGTTTTGGTTCTTGGATAGAGGATTGATTTGGTATTGAGTCAAGCAAGGTGGTTTGAAATTCCATTGCTTGATGAAGGTGGGTGTCAACCATGCTTTGTATATCCTCATAAGAGGGAAAGAAAGACTCATTGGTTTAGGCTTGAGAAGGTGGTGGAGTTGGGTGATCATGGTTTTCAAAATTTGGTTCTCCATAAAGAGGACCATTGATTTCACGATAGATTGGGTGAAATAACAATGGTTTAGGTGGTTGGTATACTTGTTGTGGTGGTTGGGTAAGTTCAAGATCTTCATCAAGGTCAAGAATTGACCTTGGTGAGTGATTAGCAAAAGGTGGTGGTTGGGTAGGTCTTGGTGGAAGATCATTAAGATCTTGGACAAATGGGTGTGGTGATGTGGGAGGAGACCCAAATAGTTCCATTGGCTCAATTTTGGGTAATGGTGATGGTGATGAAGTTTTGGATGGTTGAGTTGGAGTTTGTTGACTTAGTCATGGTGAAAAATGGTTTATAAGTTTCAGAAATTGTGTTGAGGAAGGTGTGATTTGATGGTGTTTAGCATGGCTTAATTTATAGCGTTGATGGATTATGGAAATGAGTGTTTGGATTTGATATTAGTCCATACAAAAATGGAGGTTTCTAATGATTTGGAAAACTAATTGTGGGTTGTCAAATCATGGAAGTCAATCCAATGAAAATGGTGAAGTGAGAAGACAAGTTTTGCACTAAATGCATAGTGGTTTTGGTGGATTTGTGGTAGTATAAATCTCAGGGATTTCAAGGATCCCTTAAAAGGGTTCTTTCCTTAATGTTTGAGGGGTCCTTGTGGTTGTTATGGTTAAATTTGAATTTTGGCGGGAATTGGTTTTGGTTAAGTTCATGAAAGAATGAGTATCCTATTATGCTAAACACATTGCAAGTAATGGGTTTCTACCTAAAAGGATTGGATTTTGTGTTTCAATGTTGAATTGGCGAAAAAGAAAACAAAAAAAATCTGCAGGTAGCTGACGGCACCCTCAGAATACACAGGCGGAACCCATCTGAGGGTGCCGCCTGGTCCGTTGGGCAAAATCTGGGATTCCCAGAAATTGTACTGGCGGAACCCAAATTTGGGTATCGCCAGATCCGCCAGGGGTTAAAAAAGTGGCAGTCCACGTTTTTGACCCGCGAGACGATTTTCAAAATTTTCGAAAACTCCTAAAATCAAAGAGATAAGGCATTTCTGGTTGGGCAATGCAAAAAATAGACACGTAAACATGCATTACATAGGTCTTTGACCTTGAGGTCGAGGATTTCACTATACTTAGTGAAAATATTATAAACTTGAAAATTTGACAACTTGCCAAAAGTTGTCTCCCTGCATCATTGTTAGTTGAAACATGTTTCGAATAGTATCAAACATCCTACCAACACATAAATTCAAGAGAACCATTGTTTACATAACCAAATTGTTTAAATAGCACCTTGTGCCAAACACTCCTAACACACCCGCACTCATTGACGGTCAATCTTGTTCTTGAGCTTTCCAAGGAACCTTCCAAGATTCTTAAACATCTCCTTTGTTTGCTTGAACTCCTCTGACTCATTAGAAAATCCGGAAGTTGAGAAAGGTATTCGAGAGGAGGGAGCCTAGAGTTTGGCAAATTGTCATCTTCACTCATTGAGGAAGACGAAGATGAGGTAGGAGGATGTGGGCGTTTTCCTTGGGCTTTGTACACTCTCTTATCACTTAGTGGGACAAAGGTGTGTGGAATGAGAGTGTAGTCAAGACGAAGACCATTTGAAGTTGGTGGAATGGGTGAGATGAACCTAAAGAGACGGGTCAAGAGCATTCCATATGGCATAGCCGTTGTGCCATGCACGGGAATGTCGGCCATTCTCTTTGCCATGTAGTAGGCAAGGTTGAAGGGTTGCCTAACGGACAAGGAGTAGAGCATGTAGCAAAGGCAAAGATTGATATGGTCACGGTTCCCTATTGTGCTAATGACATTTGCTCTAAGGACTTCCTCCCATTTCTTGAATTGGGGTTTGAGTTCGTTCATTTCCATTCCATATGGGTCCTTATCGACCTGATTCCCCGAACGGGTTCTCCTAGTGGTGGTGGTCCTAACAAAGAGGTGATCACGGAGTACGTCTTTTAAGACAAGGGGTGTGTCATAAGGATGGATACGGTCTTGGAGGTTGTCAAGAGTTGAGAGGGAGTGCAAGTCGGAATAGAGGCAAGTACCACGGTTTGGGACACCTAGGATTTGAGCAAACTCCTCAAGAGTGAAGGAGTATTGATGACCGCTAACCCTAAAGTTGATAGACATATGACCATAATCATCCGTGGAGAGGACGCATGATGCATAGAACTCTAGAATGAACCTAGGACAAATAGGCTCGTCGATATTCAAAAGACACTCAAAGTTGATTATGGCAAAATCGGCGTAAAGGTTTGTGCCTGATGCGTGGGAATCGCACCTTGCTTTACCTCTCGAGGGATCTCGAGAAGCTTACAACCCCCACCAGGCAGTGTACCTGATCGTTGTAGTATAGTATAGTGACAAGTACCGGGGGATTGATCGTTCAGCTTAGGAATAGTGTCGCTAGGATTAGAAAACCTAATTAATAGTTCTAGAGGTGAGAGATGATTATTTTTGTATTTTTTATATTTTATGAAAGCAATTAAAATCTCGGTTTTTAGAAGAATGGGCGGAATTAGTTGCTATTCAACTAACCCAAAGCTAAGATGCAATCAAAATAAAATAATAAAAATGAAATTAAACTAAATTAAACTAAGGTTGTGAGCAGTATTTGGAGAAATTGTGTTTACTTAGACTTCACTACTCCCTAAATATCTTTTACATGTTAATTACTTGTTACACTTGTATGAATGACGGATTGTATTCCTTAATACCATTCGTGGGGTGGCATACATAACTCCCCAACTCTATGAGCTCTTATCTCCTCCTACACCATGACCCAGCACAACTATAGGGATTGTAAACAGTGGCTCATGCATTAAATACAACCAATAAAGACCTAGTACGCCTCGGTTCATGTTTCTTAAGACGTTCAAGCATGTTACCATTTGGAGATCTGCCAGTTTTCTTAAGCCTAACATATAAATCATTCATTCAAAACAAGAATAGACAAGTAATCAACACATAATCAACATCTAGGTTTCATTAGATCTAAGCAAACACAAGAGAGATCTAGCCTAGCATAGTAGAATTGAGACAAGAACAAGAGATAAACAACCAACACATAGACATATTGATTGAATTGAAAGTACACTTATCTCAATTACAATGCAAGGTCTCAAGGGTTTGGAACCCTTGAAAAACCTGTAAAAGAGGCACCAAAATCGTCTTTAGGGTTTCACCAAAACTTCTCTCTCCTTTAATGAAAAAACTAGAAAACTATATATAGGAAAAACAGTCTGACGGCGTCAAGAGTTAATTCTGACGCCGTCACCTCGCCGCCATAAACTTCCTCGGACAGCCTTGATCCACCTATGACGGCCTATGTGACGCCGTCACTACCCACGGTATATTAATTTTGCCACTTTGACACCGTCACCAGTACGTCTGACGCCGTCACCAGCTACGGTAAATTATTCTCCATGTCTGACGCCGTCAAGAAGCAAGTCTTGACGCCGTCACCTTGTATCCTCAGCTTGGATTTTTGGTACTTTGCCGTTTTCTTCACTTTATGCTCCAAAAACGTCCAAAATAGCCTCTTTTCCAGAATTCACTCTCCAAACACCTAAAATCACAAAAGGAACGATTTAGGGCAATATTTGATCAAATAAAGTCGGATTCGGGCTTAAATGACCCCCTAAAAACGGATCATTTTTCGCCTCATCAGTGCCTTCTAGGAAAGATGGGTCAATGGTTCTACCCTCATGGACATAGTGTTTTTCTAGGGCTTTGAAAACGTTTACTTGATTTGCGGTAAGGCCTTTGGTTTTTTGATGTTTTGGTAGGTACTTAATGGTGTCCTTGTGGTCATAGTGGGTTAGAGGAGGCATGATGATTCCTAGAACAACAAAATTTCACATATTAGTTTACGTAAACCACTATTATAATGTGGAAGTTCTAGTGTGTGCCTATATGAAAACAATGTGTAGGTGCGGTTATCTTGACTCATTTTGATGATTCAAAATCGTTTTATGCAAGTTTTGTTATAAAACAAAAGATAACCCAAACGCTCCTAGTTCAATGTAGCTTCGTTTGAATGTACCCGAAAATACATATTGGTTATGTATTCCCTTTAGCATTCAAGAGACATTATGCAAGTGATGTTTTAAACATAACGTTTTGATTTTGTATTCTCAATGTGAGACGAAAAAATATTTGTCCTACTTGTGAGAAATTTTTGAAAGGATTTGACATGGGGTATTTTAGCAAACATGTTTATACTAATTAAAGATGCAATTCCTAACTATGGGAAACATGATTAGTTTTATTAATTACCTAATCTCATGCATGAATTTCTTAAGTTAATGCATAACCCCAAGTTTTTGTTTTTGTGCAAGAAATAGAATTCCTAGACTCAGATCAGGATTGTAATCATGTTAAGAATACTTACAATGATGATTGATTTGCAATGTAAATGAATGAAGGACCAAGAATTCGTAGGTGTGGATGAGTGGTGAAGTGAATAGTAGCAGCCTTGAAGTGGTGGTATGAGATAATGGGTGTTTGGTTTAATATAAACAAAGAAAATGTTTCTGCAGGTCGACGGATACGGCGGAACCCTGAGTTGGGTTCCGTCCGTTATGGCTGAGGGTTCCGCCGACCCTGCTGAGAAAAATGGTTTTGAATTTGTTTGATTTTTGTGATTTTTGTCTAATGTCCAGAACTACAATGTAGGTTCCATGAGTCCCAAGCCTAGCCTAAGAAGATTAAAGGGTTCACGTTTAAGAGGTTTTGTGAGAATTTCGGCTATGTTGTCTTCGGAAGAAACTTTCTCAATTGAGATATTTCCTTTTTGAACGTTGTCACGACGGAAATGATGACGGATTTCAATATGTTTGGTACGATCATGTTGAACCGGGTTTTTGCTAAGATCAATGGCACCTTTGTTGTCACAAAGAATTGTGATGTCGTTGAGTTGAATTCCGTAGTCGACAAGAGCTTGCTTCATCCAAAGAGCTTGTTGACATGCCTTTCTGGCCGAAACGTACTCGGCTTCCGTTGTTGAGATAGCAAGAGCCGTTTGCTTCTTAGAGAACCATGAGGTGAGACAATGTCCAACAAAAGTACAAATACCACGTGTGCTTTTTCTATCGACATAGTCACCGGCATGATCCGAGTCGGCATACACTATGGTGTCTATTCCCGTTCCTTTAGGATACCATAAACCTAAATGTGTAGTGCCTTTAATATACCTAAAAATCCTTTTAACGACTTCGAGATGGGTAGTTTTAGGATCTTCTTGAAAACGAGCACATAGACAAACACTAAACATAATGTCGGGTCTACTAGCCGTTAGGTAAAGTAGACTACCAATCATACCTCTATATTTAGTGCTATCTACGGATTCACTTTCCTCATCCTTGGTGAGTTTAGTTTCCGTGGACATGGGAGTTTTGATAGGTTTCGAATCTTCTAGTCCAAATTTCTTAAGCATGTCCTTAATATATTTAGATTGGTTAAAGAAGATACCATCTTCTAGTTGTTTGATTTGGAGTCCTAAGAAAAAGTTGAGTTCTCCCATCATACTCATTTCAAACTCGTCATGCATGATTTTTTAGAAATTCACACGTAATTCTTGACAAGTTGATCCGAATATAATGTCATCAACATAGATTTGGACTACGATAATATGTGAATCTTTCTTCTTAGTGAAGAGAGTATTATCAACTAAGCCCATGGTATACTTATGGTCAACTAGGAATGTTTTAAGTCGATCATACCATGCTTTTGGAGCTTGCTTAAGTCCATAAAGAGCCTTTTTAAGTTTGTAAACATAATTAGGTTTTTCAAAATCGATGAAGCCCGGTGGTTGAGCAACATACACTTCTTCATTAATGACTCCGTTTAGAAATGCACTTTTGACGTCCATTTGAAAGAGTTTAAAATTATGTGCACACGCATAAGCAAGTAATATTCTAATTGACTCGAGCCTAGCTACCGGAGCAAAAGTTTCATCGTAATCAATGCCTTCTTGTTGATTATATCCTTGTGCTACTAGCCTAGCTTTGTTTCTAGACACAATTCCATTTTCATCCATTTTATTACGAAAGACCCATTTTGTTCCAATTATTGTTTCTCTTTGGTTGAGGAACTAATGTCCATACATCATTCCTAACAAATTGGTTTAATTCTTCTTGCATTGCAATTACCCAAGATTCATCTTTAATGGCTTCATTAATGTTTTTCGGTTCAATGGTTGACACGAAACAAAAGTAGTTGCTTTCATTTTGAACTTTTGATCTAAGTGTTCTTTCGTTAATGTTGCCTATGACACCGTCTAATGGATGACTTTTAGATTCTTTGACATTGACAAGTTCTTTGTTTAATAGTTCATCTTCCTTGTCGTTACCTAAGATTTCTTGACATTCAATTGTTTGGCTTTCAACTAAGTCATCATCTACCAAAGGTGATGTCTTAGAGGGAGGTGGACTTTCGTCAAATGTTACGTTTAACGATTCCTCGACTCTTAAGGTTTCTTTGTTCAAAACAATGTAAGCTTTACTATTTTGTGAATATCCAAGAAATACACCTTCATAAGACTTTGGGTCAAATTTGGTGAGATAATCCTTGGTGTTAAGAATGAAGCATTTACTCCCAAACACTCTAAAGTATCCTAATGTAGGCTTTTTACCTCTATAAAGTTCATAAGGAGTTTTATTCAAAAATCGTCTAATTAGGACTCGATTAAGAATGTACGTTGATGTGTCAACAGCATTACACCAAAACTTTTGTGGAATAGTTTGTTCATTAAGCATTGTTCTACTCATCTCTTGCAATGTCCGGTTTTTACGTTCTACTACACCATTAGATTGAGGAGTACGTGGAGCCGAAAAGTTATGAGTAATTCCATTTTTATCACAAAAGTTTCCAAATTGAAATTCATTATCAAATTCACGACCGTGATCCGTTCTGATAGACACTATATTAGACCCTACTTGATTTTGAATTTTCTTACTTAGAATCTCAAATTTATCAAACGCTTCATTTTTACTTTTCAAAAACTTTGTCCAAGTATAACGTAAGTAATCATCTACTATGACCAAAGTATAGAAGTTACCTCCATAACTTTGTATAGCGGATGGACCAAATAAATCCATATGCAAAAGTTCTAGACACCTAGATGTAGACACCATGTTTTTAGCCTTATGGCTACTATGGACTTGTTTACCGACTTTGCAAGCATCACAAAAGTGTTGGTCATATTTCAACTTGGGTAGGTTTCGAACTAAGTCTTTGGAGGAGAGGTTTTGGATTAGTCTCATATTAGCATGTCCTAAACGTCTATGCCATAAAGTTGAGGATTCATCTAATGAGGTAAGACAAAGTTTGTCTCTAGATGTTGAATCCAACTTCATGACGTATACGTTGTTCTTAAGGACACCTTTGGCTACGGTTATACCATCTTTAAGTATTTTACTACCGTTTTCACTAAAAAGGACATTATACTTATTACGACAAAGTTGACTAATACTAGGAAGATTAAATCCTAAGTTATCAACATGAGCAACATCATCTATAGAAAGGGAGTCATGAGAGATTGTACCTTTTCCGATGATTTTGCTCTTAGCATTACTACCAAACGTAACATTACCTCCATCACATTTGTGATATGTTGAGAAGAGGCTTTTATTACCCGTCATGTGCCTTGAACAACCGCTATCTTTAATCCATTCATCCGGTTCCAAACAAACTTTGAGGCACACCTATTTTATGAAAAACACTCAAACATTTGGTCCCCAATTTCTCATGGGTCCATTTTGGTTAAGCATGCCATTAATTTGTTCCAAGTATGAAAATAGAGCATAAGGGTTCCATGGCATGTAGTTTGAATTTTGGTAATGTCCAGGAGTGTTTTGATTCCAAACTTGTTGATAGTTTGGTCGAGCGTTGAAGTTGCTCTTTGGAAAGGGGCGTTTGGGAATTGGAGTCTTAGGTCTTGGTTGAGTAGTCTTAGCTCTAAATTCATTTTTACTAAGTCCTACTCTAGTTCTAAAGGCAGGTTTTATTCCATTTTTATATGTAACTTTAACAAATTTTGAACGATCCGATGTGGATGGAGTTACTGCTGCAGCAGACCTGGCGGAACCCTCGGGGCCAACGGGCGGAACCCTAATTTGGGTTCCGTCTGGTCCGCGGGCTGCTGTAGCAATTTTGTTTGTTTCATGTGCGTTCTTTTCTTGTTTCGTTTGACCCTTAATGATTTCTACCTTCCTGAAACCTAGACCTGTTTTATCAAAAGGTGACTTTTGAAGTTTCATAATTTCATTCGCACATGAAATCCTCTTATCGAACTTTTTGAACTTTGTGGTTTGTTTGATTAGATCATTTTGAGTAATTTTAAGTTTCTCAACTTCAAGTTTAAGTTCTTCACATGATTTGCATGAGGTGTCAATACCTTTACCCTTTTCTAATCTCTTAGCTTTTTCTTTTAACTCATAGACTTCATTTTCTAAAAACTCCTTTTTAGTTTTCAAAAATTTATTTTTGTTTATGATTTTTAAGCTTAACTCACAAAGTTTGTTATATTCATTTTGTAAAGTATCATCATCTATAGAGGAGTAAGATGAGTCGGAGAGTACCTCATTTGAGTTGTGAGCCATGAGAGCAATATCATCATTCTTTAGCTCATCATCATCTCCTTCATAGTCACTCCAAGCACCACCCACAAAAGCTTGTTGAGGTTTGCTCTTGGGTGGTTTTGGACATTCTCCTACAAGATGACTTGTGTCTCCACACCTATAACATTTTCTTTCAACTTTTCCTTTTCGATCATCACGATCTTTCCGAAAGGTTTTCTTGTCATATTTAGGTTGCCTTACAAACTTCCCTCGCCTACGAAAGAACTTCTTGAAGTCTCTCACGGCCATAGCATATTCCTCATCATCACTATCCGAAGTAGATTCTTCATCATCACTTGATTGGACTCTAGCTTTCAAGGCAATGGACTTAACTTTTTCTTTCTTGCCTCTAACTAGTTCCGAATCTTTTTCCATTACCATTTCGTGAACTTTGAGGTTTCCAATTAGCTCATCAAGTGACATGCTTGAAAGATCTTTGGATTCTTCAATTGCCGTCACTTTTGCTATCCACTTCGGATGGAGTGCTCTAAGAAATTTCCTGACAAAGTTCTTACTACAAAAAGATTCGTCAAGTGCTTTAAGTGAAGTAATAATAGTATTAAATCTAGCAAAGGCATTATCAATAATCTCATCTTTGGAAATAACAAATTGTTCATATTGTTGAACAAGAAGATCAATTTTGTTATCTTTAACTTGTGAGTTTCCTTGATGAGTGACAATTAAAGATTGCCAAATATCTTTGGCGGTTTTACACAAAAAGACTCTTTCATATTCTTTCTTAGGCAAAGCATTATAAAACATCATTTTAGCTTCATTATTTTTACATATTAATTTTTTTTGATCATCATCTTTGATATTAGTAACTACGTTATCACCATCAATAATTATATACCACAAATCTATATCTTTAGATTTCACGTAAGTTTCAAAACGGTTTTTCTAATATATAAAACAATTTGCTTCAAAGAGTGGTGGTCTTTGCATAGATTGCCCTTCTTTGTAATTTTCAAAATCCATGGATCGTTTCAAGTTTTAAAACACAATATATTTTAAAAGCTTGAGTAACGTAGCTCTTGATGCCAATTGTGGAAAACTAGAAGGGGGGTTGAATAGTTTACCGATTAAAATCTTTTTAACTTGTTAAGTTAGCTTTGAAACTTTCCGTTTGATCAAAGATATATGGACAAACACAATATATATAACATGCAAGTAAATGAAAGAAACGATCAAACCACAACACGAGTATTTATCGTGGTTCGGCTACAAGGACTCTTTTTCCTTGCCCTACGTCCACACCCCGAGTATCCAACTCGAGAGTTTCTTTCACTAGTCAACAAGCTCCTTTCACCGGCGGAGAAAACCTTACACGTCGCTTATACTTTTACCGACACAAAGCTAAATGTCGAGTTCTTTTACAAGGGCACAACCACTCCCGTTAGTTCTTTTACTAGGGTACAACAACTCCCAACACTCTTTGTATTTTGAGGACTAAAATACTACCCACTCACTTCAGAATATACACAAACAAATGACGTGTAAACAATAAGAGTTTACACAATACTAAGCTAACAAGTCTTGCAACGTTGTGTTGGAAACTTGTAACTTTTGATGACCTTGTGAGCTTCTTTGTTACAAAAGGAAACTTCACATTTACAATGTTAAGAGGTTAGAAGAAAAGATGAGTGTGTGTGTAAAATATGATCTCAAGAGGTTAGCCAAAAATCAAGTTATGGCTTGGTATTTATAGCACATCATTCTGCATGCTCGGCGAATCAGGCGGAACCCTCAGATGGGTTCCGCCCGTGTACCCCCAGGGTACCGCCGGGTCTGCAGTAGGTTTTTGCAATAACTCTTCAAACCAAACAAGGTCTTATCTCATAACTCCTAGCAACCAAACAATGTCACATCACTTAAATCAAGTCAAACACAAAACTTGTAAGCAACACCAAAGCAAGTCAAACACATTTCTTTCCATAAATGCATAATGACAAAACTTGCCATAAATGTGATGTGACTATTTCTAATTTAAGAAATAAACTTGTGTTGTGTTTTATGAAATGTAAAATGTAGCAAAAGTCTAGTTTATGCAAGTCTTAAAAACTAAGATTATGTTTTGCTTAAAAACTAAAGTTTACATTTTGTCGTTAACAAAACTTAGCGAAGATCGTAAAATATAAATAACGTTTTTAGGCGATATTTGTATTAACAGTACTAAATCTAAAGTTACACATGTTGAAAGTTTAAAATTAACAGATAAATTGACTATTAATGATGTCCTGGTTGTACCTGGATATCAAATTAGCTTGTTGTTAGTTCACAAGCTTAATAAAACTAGTAAATGTAGAGTCAGTTTTTGATGAAGATGTTTGTGTTCTTCAGAACTCTGTTATAAGGACCCAGATGGGGACTGGTAATCAATGTAATGGATTGTACTTTCTGAATACAGGTAAAAATCATAATATGAATAATAATACTCAAGTTTGTTGTTTATCTAAGACTATATGGCATAACAGACTTGGTCATCCTTCTGACCAAGTTCTTAACATTCTTAAACACAAACTTAATATTGACAAAGACTCTAAAATTGATCCTTGTGATGTGTGTCACAAGGCTAAACATAATATAGATCCTTTTTCTCTAAGTGAGCATCAAACCACTGATGTTGGACAGATTGTTCATTTAGATGTATGGGGTCCCTATAAGGTTCAAAGTAAAGAAGAGTATAAGTACTTTATGACTATTGTTGATGACTTTTCAAGAGCTGTTTGGGTGTTTTTATTAAGGGGGAAAACTGAAGTTTTTTCACACATTGTAACTTTCTACAACTTGATTAAAAATCAATTTGATAAAACTGTGAAAGTTTTTAGAAGTGACATTGGTACTGTATTTGTGAATCACAATATGGATAAGTTTTATAAAGAAAATGGTATTCATCAACAACCTTCATGTTCTTATACCCCTCAACAGAATGGTATTGCAGAAAGAAAACATATACACTTGTTAAATGCAGCTAGAGCCCTCATGTTTCAGGGGGGGGGGGGGGTTTCTTTGAACATGTGGACTTAATGTGTTCTAACTACAACCTATTTGATTAACAGGACACCCACCTCTGTTTTTTCTGGAAAGTCACCTTATGAAATGATATACAAATGTGAACCTAATCTCTCTTTTAAAAGTTTTTGGTTGTTTGTATTTTGCAACTGTTTTAAATAATTTTGACAAATTTTCCTCAAGGTCAGAGAAGTGTGTTTTTATTGGTTATTCTTTTGATAAAAAAAAGGTTTTAAATTGTTCAGTTTGGAAATAAAAAATGTTTTATACTCCCGAGATGTAAAATTTTATGAGATTGTGTTTCTTTTTAAACACAGTTTTGAAAAAGGAAATTATGAATTTCATTTTCAAAATACTAATGGTTAAAACTTTTTTAACTTTAGCCTTGGGTCATCACATGATCACTATGATGATAAGAGAGAGAATGAGTCAGTTAAGACTCCTGAACTTAGTGAAGTCATAGACCAGCCATCACATGGAGGTACTCCTGATGATGTGATTGATGTGTGGTTTTGTAAACTTGCAAAAGGTTTTACCTCTCAAGGGATCTTGAGAAGCTTGCAACCCCCACCAGACAGTGTACCTGACCGTTGTAGTATAGTATAGTGACAAGTACCGGGGGATTGATCGTTCAACTCAAAGAATAGTGTTCTTTAGGGTTAAAACTCAATTAAACTACGTCTAGAGGTGAGGGATGATTTTTTTTGTATTTTTATATTTTATGAAAATCAAGTAAAAATCTCGGTTTTTTGGAAGAGTGGGCGGAATTAGTTGCTAGTCAACTAACCCAAATTACTACAATTGCAAACAGAATAAAATAAAATGAACTTAAAGTAAATTTGGCGAAAACAATAATAAGAGAAAATGTGTTTACTTAGATTTCACTACTCCCTAGCTATCTTTTACCGGTTGATTAGTTTGTTACAATTGCATGGATGGCGGGTTATATTCCTTAATACTATTCGTAGGGCCGTGTACGATCTTCCCTAACTCTATACACTTCTACCTCTTCATATGTCAAGCCGACTACTAGCTCCTAATATGGCCTCATTAGTAGTTACCTATACATTAAAGATAACCAATTTATCGTAGTACACCTCCGATCATGTTTCTTAAGACGTTCAAGCAAGTTAACAATTGGAAGTCTGCCAATTTTCTTAAGCCTAACATGGAAATCATTCATCCTTAACAATTATAAACAAAAAACCAACCAATAATCAATACCTAAGTTTCATTACATCTAAGCAAACACAAAGAAAACCTAGCCTAGCATGTTAAAGAGAAGACAAACATAAGATAGAATCAAACAACACATAGACATATTGAATAATTATTGAAAAACTTATCTTCAATTAAGTATGGATGAAACAAGGGTTTGAAACCCTCAAAAATACAGTAAAATTCGTCTAGGGTTTTCTCCTCTCAAAGTTGCACACAATGAATGAAAAATCAAAAACTATATATAGATTATAAGGTTTGACGGCGTCAAGAATAAGTTCTGACACCGTCAACTCGCCGCCATAATTATCATCGTATTACCTAGATCCACTTCTGACGTCGTCATGTGTAAACTCCATCTTGGCCGTCACATGTAATTTGCTCTTAACGGCCTTGGTGACGTCGTCATGTATAATTCTTCCAAAAACTCTCTGGCGCGTCACGTGTAACTTGATTTATTAACCTCTTTGTCAAAGGGTGACGGCGTCACATGTAATTCCTGACGCCGTCAGGTACATTTTCCAGCATAAATTTGAGACTTTGTCGTTTTCTTCACTTTTTCACTCCAAAAATGTTCAAAATGCTTCCTTTTCTAGATTTCTCCTCAAAAGTACCTAAAATGACAAAAAGAACGATTTAGGGCAATATTTGATCAAATAATTTCAACTTTGGGCTTAAATGACCCCCTAAAAGTGGTACACTGTTCGTCTCATCAGTGATACAGGATGAGGTGGTGCATCCTGATATCTCAAGTGAAGCCATCAGTGATGACTTGGATAATGATACACTTGTAGACAATGATAAATTATTTGAGGGTGATGATGACTATAACCAAGAATTTAATGATATGTTTCATGATGTTGTGGTGACTCCTGTTGTGACACCAGATAGAGAAGCTAATATGATAACCTATGTTAGAAAGTCTAATAGTAAAACAAGTCAATCAGTTAAGCTAAATAACTATGTTTTAAATAGTAAAGTGAAGTATATTATTGATAAGTCTGTGAATAATAGTAATCTCAGTAAAGAAAATTATGTGTTTTCTATTAATCTTAATAAAGTGATTGAACCTAAAACATGTAATGAAGCTATCAAAGATAGCAGATGGATTGATGCTATGAATCTTGAAATAGAAGCATTAAATAGAAATAGTACTTGGGTCATTGTTGAACTTCCTGCTGGAAGAAGAGCAATTGGCTACAAGTGGGTGTGGAAAATTAAGTATAAATCTGATGGAAGTGTGGAAAGATATAAAGCCATGCTTGTGACTAAAGGCTTTAATCAGAAAGAAGGATAGATTATGAGGAGACTTTTTCTCCATTAATCAAGATTGTTACTGTGAGAACTATCATAAGTATAGCTGTACAGAATAGCTGGCCATTATATAAACTTGATATAAATAATGTTTTTCTGTATGGTGAACTTGATGAGGATGTTTACATGCAGTTACCTCAAGGTTATTTTGATGAAAATGACAAAAGGGTTTGCAAGTTAAACAAGTCTCAATATGGTCTAAAACAAGCACCAAAAAAGTGGAATGAAAAATTAACTATTGTTTTAAAAGAAAATGGATTATGTCAAAGTAAAAATGATTTTTTTTTTTTGTTTACCAAATCTGAGAATGATGTGTTCTTAGTTCTACTAGTATATGTTGATGATATTGTTATTATAGCTAACAATCTTTCAGAAATTGAAAAAGTTAAGCAGTTCTTAAGAACCAAGTTTCTTATTAAAGATTTGGGAAAACTTAAATACTTTTTAGGCATTTAGGTTTTAAATGGTGATGCTGGTTTATGTTTAACTCAAATAAAGTACTGTTTGGAGTTACTTAATGAATTTGGTATGCTTGCATGCAAACTAAGTAAAACTTCCATTGAATTAGTTAATATATCTGATAAAAATAAACAAAAAGGTGTTGTCAAGGATGAACCTTTGTTTGGTGTTAATAACTATCAGAAGCTTATTGGAAAGCTTATTTACCTGACATTGACTAGGCCTGACTTGTCTTATGCAGTTCACTGCTTGAGTCAAGCAATGCATAGTCCAATGCAATCTCATTTAAAGCTTGCTTTTAAAGTATTGAGATATCTTAAAGAATCTCCAGGCAAAGGAATTTCATTTAGCAAAAGTAATGGTTGTTGTATGAAAGTTTTTATTGACTAAGATTGGGCTAAGTGTAAAGTTACTAGAAAATCAGTGACTGAATTTGATGTGTTTCTGGGCAATAATCTTGTTTCATGGAAGAGTAAAAAACAATCTGTTTTAGCCAGGTCTTCTACTGAAGCAGAATTCAGAGCAATGTGCAATGTGACATATGAAATTATGTGGATATTAAAGGTCTGCAAAGATCTTAATATTCAGGTTGCTACACCTGTTGAAATGTTTTGTGATAATAGTAGTGCAATGCAAATTGCTGCTAATCCAGTATTACATGAAAGGTCTAAGCACTTTGAAATCGATCTCTTTTTCATAAGAGAGAAAATTTCTGATGGTATTATCAAAACTGTTAAGGTTAAGTCAGAAAACAATGTTGCTGACATTTTTATAAAAGGATTGAGTGTTTTTGAACACAAAAATTTTTGTGATATGTTGAAGTTAAGGGATTTCTATAAGCCTTGGCTTAAGGGGGAATGTTGGAAAGAATAAGCTAAGGACTTATTTTGTAATTATACAAAACTTGTTTTGTTCTTTTGTTTTATGTCTTAGCAGGCTTGGTTCAAGTTGGAGGACTGAAGTTGCAATTTTATAAAGTACAAACTAAAGGAGCTCGAGACCTAAAGTTCTAAAGTCAAGGCTATTTAAGCTCATTCTCACCTCATTCTGTATAATTATGATTAGGGTTTTAGTGTGTGCATTTTACACACAGTTGTTGATCTTTGTTAAGTAGTTTCTGCTTGTAAATCTTTTCTTTCTTTTTGTGTTGTAAAACTTTTAATGAATCAACCATAAAGGAAGGTTGGTTCGGTTGATTCATAATAAAATCATCTTGTTTGAATTCTGTTAAGAGATTCTTGATCATACTTTGTAAATTTAACAACATTGACTCGATTTACAATCATATATCAAACAACGAAAAGTTTTATAGACAATATATATGAGTAAATTTATGGTTTTTATGGGGAAATGATTTGCACCTTTTAATTTTTATTGAGACACTTTAATGTACAAGCAATTAAGACAAATATACTTAAAGTACAACTATCTGATGCACACATTGAAGTCTGTCAATAAAAATTGACAGTGTGCAAATCATTTATAATTCTATGTCATCTACTAACTATTATTTAGAAGTACATAAAATATTTAGAAGTACATAAAAAGAGGGATGCTACATCCACTCACAAATTTCACACAAAATATTCACACGTTGAGATGTTAGTTACTGATTGGAGGGATGAGAAAGAAGTATATATCGGCTATGTTTGACACAAAGCTTTTTGGAGCTTTTTTGGGCAATGAGCGGTGAACAATCAGCTTTTTTATTTTTAGTGTTCGTTTGACATGAGAGCTGTGAGCTTTGTTATTTTTTAGGAAAACTCATTTTCTCAATGTTTCTTTATTAAGCTGTGAGCTTTTTTAGCTACTGCTCACAGCTACTTTTGCCAAATATAGTCATCATTTTATCAATTAGTGACTGACACCTCACTATATGGATTATATGGATGTTTTGCGTGAGATTTGTGAGTGGTTGTATATTTTTTTAGAAAAAAATAGTTCTAGCATAGACCACATTGCGTACACGTGATAATTATGATTCGCCTACCACATACGTGTCATTATCGTAGCGGCCGACCAAACCTTTGAAAATTGTACGCAGATATCCTGTCGGTCACTTTTTTTACTATATTACCCTTTCCTATCTTTCTCACACGTCCCTCTTGTCGACCAACTTGTGGCCTATATTTTCCCTCGTGAATTTCAAACAAATACTAAAAGAGTAGTAACACTACAGTAACAACAAAAGAAATACGGAGTACTACGTACTACGATATTGGCTTTGTCAAAAGAGTCGGTTTATTGATACCTATATGATTCGCCTACCCATACGATATATACCATTACTTTTTTAAATTCTTTTATGATTGTGGCACTCTTAAAGCAAATATATTATTTTTCTATTTTTTTTTCTAATTTTTTTTTTATATATTTTTATATTTTTTTAAATTCTTTTATGATTGTGGCACTCTTAATATATATTTTTTGGATCATACCAGAAGTAGAAACATTTTAAAGCAACTAAGAAAGAAAACTTATTTTTTCTCTTTTCTTTTTCCATTTTGCACAAAAGCCAGATGTTAAAACCTTGCACCAAGCATCGGCCTAGTGCTAGTACGTAAGATAAGATTGATGTCTATTTTGGGACGATTTGGAGCATAAGTTCATGATAAGTTAGCTCTTTATTTGTTGAGAATAGGTGTACAAAATAAGAACGTATATATGCTTGACACACGTGAATACCCTTTATGGCACGACAATAAACATCCTAACAATTATAACGATGAAAACGAGAAGGCTTTTGATATTATCCAAAGGACAAGGTTGTGATAATTACATGTTACAAGTTTGGATAATACAAACTGAAAAAGAAGTTTGTCTATAAATTTTTCATGATGCTAACAAGCAGGCGCGGAGTCAAAAAAAATCTTTAGAAAAGAGACCCTTTGCGGTAAAAAGTTATACACGCCAATTATAGTTTGTACATTGCATTTTCGAGATTTGAATGAAAGCGATAAGACAACTTAATTTATTTGTACTTTTTAAGTTGGAAGTAAAAGAAGATAAACTAAAAAAGTATTGAGAAAATTTTATGTCCACTTGAAACTTGAAAGTTCTATAAACGCAATCCTCTCGAATATAGAAGGAAAGTTCTAGGCGAACCTTGTAAACACGAGAAAAGTTTAATTACATACTCTTTATATTGGTGAATAGGAAAGTTTAATTGCATACTCTTTGTATTGGTGAATAGTAAGAGACTAATTTTCATCATTTAAATTATTTGATTAAAAAAAAAATCACATATCTCAAAAATCTCAAAAATCGTAAAATGTTAACCTTCAAAAATTACACTATCGCGATGAGCATTTAATTATCTTTATATAGATAGACACTTTCGACAATTTTTTTTTCTTGACACATCACTTGTCATATAACACTGATCTTTAAGTTCGAACACTCAACATGCTTTCGTATAACATGTATAAATATTTTTGAAAAGCTCCAAACGACTCATCGTATTTGGCATTGAAAAATACGCATTATTAGCTTTCCAACCATTATCACACATAAATTTTGAACCACCAAATCAACACAGTTTATTCATAAAAGTTGAGTGTCTGAACTTATAGATTAGTGTTATACCACAAATGATATAAACAAACAAAATATTTTGAGGTTCAAAAACTATATGTGATAAATAGAATAATTTTTTTGATGGTCAATTCCGATTGATTTATCACATGTGATATAACATCAATTTGTAAGTTTGAACACTTAATCTGATATCGTGAAAAGAGCATAAGTATTTGCGTAACATTTAATATAATTAAAAAAAATTGGCATTACACATTCTTAGCTTTTCAATCACATATCAAACATAATTCATGAACGTCAAAATCATAATTCGTAAAGTTCTAGTTAAGAATCCCTCAATTGCAAGGACCAATGGACGTGAGAAGGAGCATATAAAAAGTGTGCGCGAGAAATCAATGGCGCAAAGTAAAACGAGAAAGAAGGATTGCAATATTTATGGAGAGAATGATCATAACATTGTCCAACCAAGAAAAAAAATGCCAACTTATATTTCGTAGGTGGTGCCGCCGGAGGTGGTTCTGCCGAAGACAGAGCTGCTGCTGTCAAAGTATGAGTTCACTGTTTAAATTTTATTTTTTATTTTTGATTTATCTCCTGTGATAAAGACAATAGTTGAAATTTTATATGCTCAATACAGTTATAATAATTTATAAGAGGATTTTATGACTTTTTGGAATATTTGACATTTATCACTTGTGATAAAGCATCAAAATGATCAAAATGTTTATATCATTTATGAGATTTTTGAGTTTATTGTAATATATCACTTGCGATATTACCCATTATAACCCATGGAACAACCTTCGCATACCTCATGTACATTCTACAAACTGTTGACATGCACATAAACAAAAGAACAATGGGTTTAAGGTGTAGGGTCTTGTAGGGTTTAGGGTTTGTTAATGTTTAGGATTTAGGGTTTTTAGGGTTCAGGGTTTAGTGTTTTTTAGGGTTTAGAGTTTAAGTATATATCACTTATGATATTATACCACAATCATTTTCACCATTGATCATATCACTTTTTGGTTGTGATATTATACCTAAGGGTTTAGGGTTTAAGGTTTAAGTGTGTATCACTTGTGATATTATACCTAGTGGTTGAGGATTTATGATTTTTGGTATATGATTTAGTGGTTAGGGATTTAGGGTTTTTGGTATAGAATTTAGTAGTTAGGGGTTTAGGGTTTTTTTGTATAGTGTTTAATGGTTAGAGAGGTTCAGGGTGTAGGTATATATTACTTGTGATATTAAACCTTCATAATCTCCACAATTGATCATATCACTTTTTAGTTGTGGTATTTTTCCTAATGGTTAGGGGTTTGGGTAAATATCAATTATGATATTATACCTAGTGGTTAGGGGCTTAGGGTTTTTGGTGTAGGGTTTAGTGGTATAACAATAATCTGTAAGTTCGAACACTCAATGCTATCGTAAAATGAGCATAAATATTAGTATATAACTTCAAAAGATTCACCATTTTTTGTATTGAAAAATACACATTTTAAGCATTCCAGCCATGTATCAGACATGATATTTGAACCTCTAAATCAATAAGGTTAATTCTTCAAAGTTGCTGAAAATAGAAAAAAGAAGTTGATATGCAAAGTCGTTTGATATATCACTTGTGAAATAACACTAATATGTAAGTTCAAACACTAAAACATGTTATCGTAAAATAGGCATAACTATTTGTATACAACTCAAAATGATTCACCATTTGTTGCATCTATTTCAATATCTTATGTCTTCGAGTGTTATACAACAGGTTATATAAAAAGCGCCACGACATGCCTTACGCCTTCTTTATGCCATGTCTTTTTGTAAACTTGATATATATGATAAATATATAAATATTTTATATATTTTTTGTCGCCTTATACCACGTCTTATAAACGTAAAAGCTTCGCTTTAGGCGCTAAGGCGTGAGACTTGGTCATGCTGCCACGCCACGCCTCGCGCTATTTATAACCTTTGTTTTATGATAATGGTAGGTTATTAGCAAATATTTTTAGAAAACATTACTGCAAATGGTTGTAAAGTTAATTATTTTTTATTAACTTTTTTTTTCACCTAAAAGTCTTGCGAACATAATGATCGGGTTTTAATTAAGAGATAAACATATTTTACATGTCTACAACACACTTATAATATACTTTTTCGTCTCAAAATAATGATCAATATATTATTATTATTATTATTATTATTATTATTATTATTACTTGTTAATTTTTATGTCTCAAAAAAATTGTTTATTTTTATTTTAAATAATAAAAGGAGAATTTAGTGGGGGTAATATTCTATTTTAGTGATTGAAAATTGTTGTGATCCCACTTATTAAATTTTATAATTTTTGTCTAATGAAAATAATTTTGAAATGAAGAGAGTAATATGTAAAATAGGAAACACAAATTTAAAAATGAGTATTTTGAAGAAAATCAAATTGTACGATATCCGATAGGAGAGCTATATGTACTTTAAACTTAAAAGACAAATTATTATTATTATTATTATTATTATTATTATTATTATTATTATTATTATTATTATTATTATTATTATTATTATTATTATATACTTACCGATCATAGATATTAAACTAAAACACGGGTTGTTAAAATATGTAACTAAATACATGATACCTATACTTAGTTTTTTAAACAAAAAATCTTAATAATGACCTATGTAAAAATTTGACCCAAGATTTTTAATATCGAGATTATATTTATGATAGTTTCGTTTTTACAAAACCGAGATCGTAGATTAGATCGGGATCTTAGGATTTTAATATAATGTCATTTTCTTAATAACATTTTTAATATTATACAAATCTACAAATTAATATATATTATAAACACAAAATTATTAGAATGTTTTATGAAATTTTGTTTTAAATTATGATTATGAAATACTTAAGAAGATTAAGATGTTGTTTTTGAAAGTTTATAAAACATAAGCTATAATTTTGTAGTTTTTTAATTTGTTGTTTGAGAAAGTAAGATCGCATTATATTAGATCTTAAGAACTTATGGTCAAGATCGAGATCTTATAAGATCTTAAGCTTGCTAAAATTCTACTTAGGATAATGATCATTTTTATTATGGTATAATCGTAAGATCCTAAAATGGGGATCAAGATCTTAACGACAATGAAAATTCACCGCATGCACATGACTGAAACTAACTTATGTAGTTTTACTAATTCAACATAAAATAGTATCCCTTCGTTTCAAAATTATAATCGTCGTTTGACTTTGATTAGAAATATTTTTGTTTTTGTTATAAAATATTTGATAAAAGTTATATCCATTAAAATATATTTAAAACTCAATCTATTTATATATTTTGCATCAAACATTATGTAATATAAACAAAAATACGTAAGATTAAAGTTAGGACAGAGGAAGTAATAAGGTTAACAACAATAGTTTACAAAAATACAAACAAGGTCCCGTGTAAGTTAGTTGTGTATGCATTTATAGCCACACCTACCTCACAAACTATAATAATACACTACAAGAACTCACTAACTACTACGAACACAATCATATATTTCACTCACACACACACACAGTGATCACAAGGTTCACGAAGAAACTTTTTTTTAAAAAAAGAATGGAAGAAGAAGGGTCAAAACATGTGACAAAAAGTGAGGTGATAGATGGAAGTGACATAATGGAGTTAGTTGAGAATGAAAAAGTCTTTAGTGACTTTGTAGATGATAAGTTTCGTGATCTTGATCGTGATTGTGATGGTCATTTATCTCTTAAAGAACTTCAACCTGCTGTTGCTGATATTGGTGCTGCTTTAGGTTTGCCTCCTCAAGGCACTGACTCTGATTCTGATCATATTTATGCTCAGGTCCTACTTTTATATATACTTTCTTTTTATACACTATGATTTATGATTTTTGTTGGTTTGCTTAGTTATGATAATGTGATTTTTTTTATTTATTTATTTTTCTGTTAAATAAAGTTTTTTCACACCCTTTGCCACATATCTCTAGATATGTCTCACAAATGCCTCCAGCGAGGCTTGAACAGACAACCTCTAGGTTTGTGGACAACTCACATATCACTAGACTAGACAAAAGGCTTCGGGTGGTGATAGTTATATAGTGTTTAACTGTTTATTGTTGTGAATTCATGCTAGTTTTGTAGTTTGAATTAGTATTAAATAAAAAAATGTGTTTGATACCGGAATTCAAGACCTAACAAGAGGTTCTAGATTCGAGCTTCGCTAAGTACACGTTTTGGATGGTCAGGAGAAGAGAAAACGCTCACATACACCGCATATATACAGACTACAGAGAAAACGTCTTTGCTGATAACCTCGTCCATTTCACCGTTTTAAAATTCAAAATCTATGTTTATTGAGAACGTAAATTCAGTTTTCATAAAGAAAAATTAGTGACAAATTTTATTTTTTAGCATAAATGAGTGAATGGCACGTCTTGAGAATTATATGGACCACATCTTTTATTCTTCTAAAAAATGTTTAATTTTGACGAAAATTCTCTATTTTAGTTATAAAATGAACTTTGTATCTTTTTTAATATGAACTAATTTTTTGATGAGGGAAAAAGTAGTTGATGTCTAGTATTTTATGTTAATAAAATACTCTTATGTTATACGGAGTATTTATTTGTTACGTTGTTTGATACAAAAGAGTAGTTAGGTATATAGATCAAGTTTTTTGGAATTTTTTGTTTGCTTTAACGAAATAGTGTTTGTTTGATTATTTGTAACTAGTTATAATATCTGCGCATGCACGAGTTTTTTAATTTTTTTTAATAATATATTTTTATTTCTTGAAAACCAAATAATTTAATTTTTTTTGTTTGATTTATGATTTTTAATTATATTTGTTTATTATTAAAGATAATCATTTAAAAAATTTAATCCTCTTGTTAGTTGCATCTTATCTATATTTTTTGTATAATCTTCTACTTGTGTAGTATTGCATCTTATCTATATTTTTTGTATTTATATTTTGTGTAGTATATCAACAAAACAAATTTTTAAAATTTTAAATTAAAAAATAATAATTAAAATATTACCTAATAAGGAAATATTTTTTTTTCCGAAATACGAAAGTACCCACTAGGGGTTTTGTTTTATTATATAAAAGATTTGAAACTGAATGACCAGTTTAGTGTAATTTTCATTTTAATTTGATTTTTTATTTCAGTGAATTCGCTATTATTGACACATCTACCTAATGATAACTAGGCATGTTTATCCTGATAAAAATAGTGGGTTGGTTATTTTCAAATTCAATTCTCAATTCGTGCAAATAACCTTGATACAGTTTAGGGGAAGACTTTACCTGGTTTGTGTTTGTGCGTTGGTAGGCACAAATCTCGCAAATTAATCAGGCAAAAGCTTGAAAACTATGATTACCGTAAAAATACATTTAACTAGTTTCCTTATACTGTAATAAAAGTTAATCTTGTCAACTGAATTTAGTTAAGACACATTGAGCCTTATTTTGTAAAGGATAAGATAAGTAAAAGATAATGTAAATGGTCACGTCTTTATTTTAAGCTGGAAGCATCCAATAATGCATGATAAATGTTGCTCAAATGTGTGGACTACTATCTATTATTAAAAAGGTTTTTCTAAGAACACAAGTTAAACACACAAAAAGTACTATGGGACTCACTCAAAAGGAATTAGGAATCCACACAAAAATAAACTTTTTTATACTTTTGTGTGTCTTTGAGTACTTTTATGTACTTTTTGGTATGCTTAACTTGTCGCACAAGTTAGAAAAATCCTTATTAAAAAAGAAATAAAAAATAATTTTAGTCAATGAACATGTGCAAAATGCAATGCGCTTGCTCTGTTTAGTTTATTTTTACTCCTGAGAAAGTGAAAATGACTCTATATTTATTTTACAATGAACCTCATGGTCAATTTGCTTAGAGCCTTAAACTGAAAATTTTGAGCATAAAGGCCCCTAACCCAATTCGCATTAGTGTTCCAATAATCTTGTCTTACACAGATGACTCCAGTGGCATTATATAGTGCAAACAAGTAGATTTCCGACAGCAAATACAGAACACGTGCTGAGGCCCGAATCTGTAGTCTTCCCAACGCTCTACTTTGAAGTCAAGGAACCAAATTGTTGAATGGTCTATAACGTCGATACCTTATCTTGTCGAGATCATGTCCTTTGACTTTATGGCAAGATCGTGTAGATAGTCGTACTTTGCTTTTTCAAAAGTAATACAATCAAAGTATTAAGATTTCCTGGCCGCCAACTTTAGAATATGTTTTCACCATGCTTTAACTTAGTTTATCGTCGTCGTGACATCATTTTGTTGACATATATACTTAAGCACATAGATTAAGGTGGTTAGTTCGCCCTAAAGAAAAAGAATTACTAAACTTTTGAACTAGGATTAAACAAATGAAAGAAAGATGGGTAGTAGGCCGTTGCATCTTTTTGGGACCATTTTGCCAAAAAAGTAAACTCTTAAATTATCACATTTTAATCAAGAAACATCTCAGACTGATGAAGTAATTGCGTGCGTCATCTAGACGAAAATACGAGAAGCTCTGCTTTTCTGTTTGTTTTAATGGAATCCTGCTCTGTCTGTTGTTTTCTTATTTCTTTTTTCAGTTGAGCCAAGGATACCGTTCTTTTTAATGATTGATGTCACTTTGTGTCCTTATTAAGCAAATGGATCATAAGTTTGTCGTTTGTGGACCTCTACCACGGTGCATTGTGATGAAAATGCGTTGTTGACATGCGTAGGGCCTAAATTTTATTACAAATTACTAATGGTCAAACACATTAGAATGATAGGATCAAGAAAGCATGCCTAAAAGTTAGGTGCTTTAAGACAGACGAGGAATGTTTAGGGCCTACCAGATGTGATATTATGAGTTTTATAATGATGAAAATAGGCAAGTTTATGTTATTGCTAACAAGATCCAACAAATAAAGACAATAGAATGGTTTACAAGGAATAGCAACAAAAAGGGAAACTTTTTGTTATTATTTCTTATTAGTGTGATAGTTTCTCTTCTTACCATTTTATAAATGGATGTCCGGTCATCCACTGTTGGAAACAATTGGCAACAAGTGGTAGTCGTTCACTCAAGACTTAAAGGTGAACCATATCATATAAATAAACAAACTTTGCACACTGACCATTAGGCTGCATGTGGTCACATATACTTTAATTCCAACTCTTGATCAATCGGCTATCAGTGGATGTGACCAAGATACGTCGAAGTTGTACTTTCTCTTAAAATGAGACGCTCCAAAAGTGAGAGTAAATAAGTTAAAAAGCTCTAAAAGTTCAGATAAAAGTCCCTGGTAGGCAGTTTAGACCTTTGAAAATCTGTTCTTTAGCTTAATCTCGTGTGCTTTATTCTACTTGAACCTAACTTTAGGTAATGAGAGACTTAGTCATTGTTTGGTTAAGAAGGCTGATGTGTTTATGCGATACAACTGTTAATACTGTAAGCACGTAAATAAACTTTGTTAGTTTACAACTTCAGCTTTTCACTTGTATAATTTGATGCACTTACAAACAAAATTCATCATGCAGGTTCTTAGTGAATTCACTCATGGTAAAGATCGTAAAGTAAGCAAGACCGAATTTAAGAAAGTTCTCTCAGATTTTCTAATAGGAATGGCTGCCGGATTGAAGAGAGATCCTATTGTTATTCTACGCATAGATGGCGAAGACCTACTTGAATTTGTTGACAGCCCAGCTTTTGAACCAGAAATGATGTCAATACTCTCAGAAATTGATATCCCGGGTGGCTCTCTTACCGACTACATTAACAAGGCGTTTGAGAAACTTACAGTGGATAAAGGGATGCCTCCAGTTTTAGATTCTTGGGTAATTAAATCATCAAAATTTAAATTTTCTTTATGGTTCTTTGAATAAAATATCAACGTCTAAACCTGGTTGATATTTTATGCAAAAAACCTTTTTCTTTACCTGCTGATATTTGTGCAGGTTACAAGTAACATCATAGCACCGGCAATACAGGAATGTGGTGTTGATCAAGTGCAGCCTGCTTCTCATGACACGTTCTTTGTAGAGTTTAAAAAGGTAGCTCAGGTTGTGGCTCAACGTCTCAAGGAGCAGCCTGTTATTGTAGCTCATAGCGAGAATACCTTTGATGGAACCGGCATCAAAAGGCTGTTATCCAACAAATTTGAGCTTGATAAGGTTAGAAATTCAGTTCTTGTGAAGCCTTTCAATTTTGAAGCAATCTAAACGTCCCTTAGATAGAATCGTTAATAGTGCTTTATTATTTGAGTTCTTGCAATTGGAAAATAAAATAGCGGCGATTTTACTTTCTTTAAAGCTGCCTATTTCTAACCAATAAGTTTTCAATTTAGACTCTAGATACAGCACTGAAGTCTATACCAAAAGATCATAATGGGAAAATCTCCAAGGACTGTGTGCGACTGGCGCTCGATCTCTTGGCTCCTTCAGCTGGATTGCCACCATTTGGTGCAGTTTATCAGGTATTTTATGATCAATTTCTGTAGTTTTCAGTCATTCAGAAAATTTAATGTGGAAAAATGGGTGTGTTTTGGGTGGTTTTTGGTAATCGGTGAAGACACTTGGTTTGTTTTGTACCGGATGAAACGGGTTGTGAGCCGACCCAAAACACTTTCTATCCAGATTTCTAGTAATTTTTTTATGAATAGCTTGCATGTTAGATATCAAAACAAAATCGATACTCGTACAATTAACAATCTTTTTAACTAATCATGAAAAATACTCTTTTGGGAATTTTTCATCCCGTTTGACTTGTTTACGCTTATACTAACTTTGTTGATCGTTATAGATCGTTGATGGTATAGATTTATAAACAACTTCCTATTTTTACATTATTGAATAGTAGTAGTATCTTAAATATTTAATTGATACGTTAAGTTTTCATGGATATTCTATAGATGGACCAGGTTATCACCGAATCCTGCAAGATGTTTAATGTGGATGACGGAAAGCTCGTCAAAGAAGATGAGTTCAAAAAAATTCTGACTGAACTACTGGGCAGTATTATGCTGCAATTACAAGGAAACCCAATATCCGTTTCAACAAACTCGGTTGTTCATGAACCTCTAACATCCACTTCAACACTGTTGCAGCCGTCTTCAATGTAATAGTACAAACTATAAGGCTTTCTGTACTACTTTCACGTGAACTTTTAGAAATAACATCTCACCTACATCAATGTAAAGTATAATACTGTATGTTTTTTTTTTCTATGTATGACTTGTAGTGACTAATGATCACAAATTTTATGGATGGGTATGGTTTATTATGTTAGTGTAGAGTCAAGAGTGTTACATGTAGGATGTTCAAGGTCTGATTGAAACCAAAACAATTTGGTCTGTTTGACCATCAATTAGTTTATTAGTTGACCGATCGCTTGAGAAATGTTCAAATTGACACATATGTGTTTCGGTTCATGCATGGTGTAGAAGTGAAACGGAGCCGGCCTGTCCATGCTTGTTTATGATATTTTAATAAGTCGTCCAGTTTATACAGACGTCATTGGTTCATGGGACTATATGTTCTCTCTTTTTATATACACTCTAATTGTAGAGTTATGTTACTTATTTAAAAAGAGTTTGTGGTACAATTAATATCCTAAATTTTGTTGTCTTTGCAATTTGCTCTCATCCCATACCAGTATGTTGGGCAAAACTCGATGAATGGAAGAATCAAAGAAACAGTCAAACAATTAGAGATCACAATAGTTGACATGGTTCAGTCAACCGGGCTGTCACGCACAGCATCAAGTCTAACAACCCTCTGCACATTTTTCGCGACACATCAAACAAAAGGAATGCATATTGCCATAATTCCATGCTCAACAGTAATTTAATTAACCAACACAATATGCAAGATAACAACATACAGAGAAAGAAAATAGCTATAAACTTTGTACACATCCTGCTGTAATACAAACGCTCCAGTTTCTTTCAATTTGCAAAAGTACTAATTCGTTGTCTATGTTTTCGATCTTCATTCACTTTTACCACAATAATGAACCGTGTGTATTACTCGGGTTACTTAACTATCAGTAAATAATTTATATAAGTTTTATCCATTTATGTCCACTTATAAAACTTATATTGTAATTTTTGTAAGCATATATACTACGAATATAGGAATGTGTGGAGAGCTAGGATTAGGTCTTGCGGGTAGTGTCGGATGGGTTGTAGGTGCTTGCCTTTGCGTTTCTCTTCCCTTTGTTGCCCTGCCCCTTTGCCTTTTAGGTTTAGTTTGCCCTTTGCACGTTAGGTTTAGTGGCCCCGTTGCTCTTCCCTTTTTAGGTTTGTAGTAGGCTAGTGGTGCCTCTTTTCCCTTTGCTTTACCTTAGCTTTAGCCCCCTGCGTTGCCTTGCTTTGTTGTTGTGGTGCTCTTCTTGCCTTTTGCCCGCTTGCTTTTGCGTCCTTGCTTTGTTGTGTTTGTTTTTGGCTTTTCTTTTGCTCTCTTTCTTTTGCCCTTCTTGCTTTGTTTGCATGTTTTGTTTGTCTTGCCCCTGGTTTGTTGTTTGTTTGTTGTTTTGGTGCTCTGCTTGTTTGCATGTTTATTTGTTGTCTTTTGTACTAGGACCCTTGCTGGTTGGTTGCTTGCTTCTTTTTGCTTTTACCTGATGCTCTTTTACTACTTGCATCTTTTTTCTATATCACTCGCACTGGTGCACGTGCCGGAGGTCTCACTGGAAGCAGTCTCTCTACTCCTAGGTTTTACCTGGGGTAGGGGTAGGACCTGTCTACATTTCTACCTCCCCCATACCTCGCCTTCGCGGGATTGGGTATGTTGTTGTTGTTGTTGTTGTATATACTACGAATATAAAATCTCAAAAATGATGTCAAAGGAAAATTTACTTTGCAAACATATCTTTCACATGAGACTCAGAAACAAAAAGGGTAAAAGCTATAGAAACTCAAAAAATGATATTAAAACCAAAATCTTTGCAGTGTAGGTTTCAAATGAGACTTGTGAAAATCTTCAATTTTTGCATCTTTTTCTACAAATGCACATCAATTCTCTCCTGAAAAAATCTAAAAAAATGAATCACGTTGTCTACAGAAGGCCTCACGGAAATAGCTGAATCTTACCAGTTGAAGACTTAATATTACCCTCAGAAAGATGCTCTTCTGAGAGAAGGTTTTATCTTTTTATCGGCTCCAGGTGCTATTATACTTAAATGTGTAGGATTCTCGAGCAACATTTTTGCCACCACATAACCAGCAACTGACCATGTTTGACGCTTTCGAGCCTGTTTTCCAATATACTGACCGCTCTTTCCATCATAATATTCTGGCCACCCGTCTTTTCCTAGTCTAAGTTCTGCACACTTAATTGCATTCTTTGCGATATTGGGGCGTCCCACCTTAATAGCTGCAGCTGTCAGAACCCATAGAAGCACTGCACCCACAAGTAATTTCATCAGAAAATGTTGCAGAGAAGCATTAGATTTTTAATTGATTCGAGAGAATCAAACCAACTACTTTATGACTAAATGTGAAGGTACAATGTAGAATACAAAGCCAATGTTAAGAGACAACTCCAAGTTTGACTTTTGAGTGCCAAAACAACAGCTAGTAAACTTCAAATTTGACACGATGTTCATCATACAAAACAAACATACACACTGAACATTGAGTCGAGAGAGTATTAGTTTAACGCAAGCAGCATTTTTTTTATGAAGTACAATACTCCGTTTTAAGTCAAAATGACTATTCTTTTATCTTTGAAATTCATTTGACATTTGCCCATACCTAATGAAGACGTTGATGATTATATAATAATACATAAGAATTTCATCATAGGTATGAACAACTTTGTTTCAGGTATAATGTTGATTTCAAATTTTAAATCACTAGTTTTAACTTCTAAAATTCAAGCATAGAGAGTTATTTTTTCAGAAAAAAGCTGGCACGTTGGGGTAAAGTTGCATTGCTTATATGGGAGATTTGATTTATTTAATATGTTACTAACACAGAACATGTAATGTAGTTTAGGAAGCATGAGATGTGGCACCCTGTTACAGAAAAGTATGTGTTTGACTTTCGAAGAAGTGAAATACACAATTTTTCAATATCTTCCTCAACTTCATAAGAAATGCCACAAGAATAAAAGAGGATTTTTCAATATCTTCCTCAAGTTCATCAGAATTGCACATGCATAAAAGAAATTGGTAGCTAAAAAGCCCATGCATTTTAATCAATTCAGAAATTGTAGCAGATAGTTTTGACTCTTACAAGTCAAACATGGATAAAGTATCAGTCCAAAAGCAATGCATATGAGAGGATTCAGTTGGTACTCATATTATCTATGCTATCAAGCACTAAACTTCATTTCACAAAAGAGTTCATATTTACTTTTGAGCTTCAAAACTGTCACCATGTTTATAATTTATAGACAAAATATCAACCATATCAAAACAGTTAAAAAAAAAAAAAAAAAAAAAAAACATTTATATTTGAATTAAATAAAAATTCCAATAAGAAATTCTAAAATTGCTAGCTTTGACTTGAAAGATATACTTATATTAGAATTAAAAGAATATAACGTACCTGGCCACGACCCTCCATTATGATAACTCCATCTCGTATTCTTTGGATCACAACCAGTAATTATTTTCCAATCATGACCTTCAATAGCCGGATAACAAACCTTCAGAGGCATTTCCCCAACCAACTCTTCCCATCTTGATTCAATAAGATCCATTATTGCTGTCGACTGATCAGATGTGGCTAAAGACGAAATAATCGCAATACAATTTCCCAAACAAAACCAGCGAAAATCCATATTCGAGGGCCCCACATTTCCAAGAAAGTATCCCCCGCTTTTTGGCATAAAGTCAAAAACCCATTCAGGGAGAGAGTCAGGAATCACATTAAATTTGTTCACAGCAGTATGAGAATACTCTTCTGTTTTATAACGATATATGTCATTCAGCTTCTTCAAATCTAGCCAAAAGTAGCTTCTCATGTGAAAACTTAGAGCTTCAAGACGCTTCCCGATTTTATCAACAAGTTCTGCATGAGCGTCTTGTTTGAGTAAACTTTTTGCGCATCTTAATGCCATGAAGAAAAGTGCTTGTATCTCTATCGGATATCCGTACACACCCTGCACATAAGCACCTCATAAATTATATTTTAAGGAAATAAAGGCAAATGTGCTCAAGTTCCTAATTTGCTGTTATTTTCACATTGTGTATGTGGCAATTCCGACCCATTTTCCTAAATGGGTATTGGGCTGTAATTTATCTCTAAACGGGTCAAATAGGTATGTTTTAAGCTTGGCTAAATTGGATAGGTCGAGTGGGTTCAAGAGATTGAAAGTCACCCAAAGTGTTTTCAACTGCTTGAACATGTTCGGAAAGCTTCAACTGCTTGAACCTTTTAAATCAGTTTCTTTGTAATCTTACTTAAGCCATCAAGTATAGATTTAGTTAGATGGAAACAGGCATGTTGATGGGTCAGCCAACCGACCCAGCTGTTTTGTACACATGGCCATTACTTCTTTTGATGCACTACCCTACCCGCCCAATTCACCCATTTTCCACTTATACCAATGACAATTTAAGAAATCTGAAAATGCTTTTTATTAATGGCACCAAAATTTATAAAACACACAAAAACAATACAAAGTCAAAGTACAAAAAATAATAAGACACACAGCTTCCAAACCAGATGGTTGGACTGTGGCAGTATCTTAAATACTAAATTATCTGAAAGGGGTACAAACTTACCATTCTTCGATCAATCATAGAGCATCCATCAGCACACAGAAGAGTTGGAAAAGTGTCAAAACCCTCGGAGAGACATAAAGCAAGTATCAATGATATTCCCCTTTGGCAGTCAGGCAATTCTGCCAACGAATTGTCATTGGTAGACTTTGTATATGCTTGGAGTAATATAATCCACCAAAATCCAGAATCAACAGGCGCAACACGTCCTATTGCACTTTCACCAAAATCTGCCACTAACTTCTCTTTATTGAGAACCGGATCATGACGGACTTTAAAACTAGCTGGCATTACTCCCTTCCCCAAATGAAACCGATCAACTTTTTTCTCCCCTGATTGGAGACGAAGAGTCTTCAGTAGAAAATTCTTGACGATTTCAGGTTCACCCTTCATTAGGAAGGCTAAACCACTTGGAACAAAATCTCTCACAAAGACCTATAAATGAAGGAAATTGACAATAACTAAGCAAAAATATTGTAGTACAAAATAAGCATATAGTAAAACTCAAAGATTTTAAATCCCAGCAAGCAGATGGTGCGGCATCGAAACAACTCAGATAGTTTCCAGGTTTTACAAGTAGATACTTCTAAATTTGCCAATTGAATAAAAAAGTTAATTGCAGATTAACATTATACCAATTGCACATTCTAGTTAAAAGACTACTCAATCACATATACAACTCTATTATATCCATTACAATACATCGTCTTTGTCCAACTTTAAGCAATCTTATCCAACATAAATTATTAATAACAGGAAAAACTTTGACGTACGAAACAGGGTGTACCTGATCGTAATTCAGTTTCTCATCAGAAACATCCAATGCTGCAATAGTCCCAACGGGTAGACCATGATACTGCACTACTGCCTTTCTCAATGATTCCCAAGCCTCATCGTACATTGGGCCATATTTAAACGACTCCTCATTTTCCATCCATGAAGGTGATGCCTCAACAAGTGACCTCTCATCAAAAGATTTTTGTCTATCCATATTCAAGCATCTAGGCTTATCAATTAGCTTTTCAAAGATATCGTCGATATCACAATCACCACTTTTAAGACCGTCGTTTTGAGAAGAATCAACAGATGCCATATACATTTTTAAACGTAACACTGATTTATAGGTTCAGCAATCTGCATAATGTTCAGAAATAGATAAGTCAATTTGTCAAACGTTTTAACTACAGACAATCAAATGAACATTCACACATTATTACACAAGAAATATTTATACAATTAACTACAAATAATCAAACGCATAACAAGCATCGCTTTCATGTAATAGCTTGGAAACACATCAAGATTCAAGATATCATTTCAATGAACATGCTGATTATTAACACATATACAATAAAGTGAAAAATGTGTTAAAGTAGCATAATACGTCAGAAATACATCATTAACTAATCCTATTTTTCATATCTATCAAGAATTTGCAGAGACGTTTTATCAAACATGGTGACTAGAGAAAATCAAATGAACATCAATCAATAAGATAACTAACACTATTAGCACAGATGATTCAACACATTACACATTAACACGCATCATGTAATAACTTGGTAACACGTCAAGATTCAATGTATCATTTGATTAACACGTTCACTGCAAACAATCAATATTATCCGTATACAATAAAGTGAAAAAGATGCGTCCAACTCAGATAATACGTCAGGAATACATCAATAGCGAAACTTGTTATTCAAATCTATCAAGAAAATGCAGAGCCGTTTTATAAAACACCATGCAACAAGAAAATTAACACTATAACTACAAATAATTAAACGCATAACAAGCCTTGCTTTCGTGTAACAACTTGAAAACACATCAAGATTCATGATATCATTCAACTAAACACATTGACTACAAACAGTTAACATTGCTCATTTCGATCAAATAAAAAAGATATGTTGAAAACACATAACACGTCAGGCATATATCAATAACGACACCAGTTATTCAAATGAATCAATAAATTCCACATAAACGCATAACACGCCTCACATTCGTGTCATAACTTGGAAACACATCAAGAATCAAGATATCATTCAATCAACATTACACATATAGCGGAAAAAATGTGTCGAAACGCGCTAATTACACTACAGATAACAATAACAATAACAATAACATATATCAAGATTCAAAACCCCTAATTCAGATACATATAAACATCAAGAACTGATATAAAGCAATGTGATCAATGTACAAACAGATAAGCATACAGTACCACTGATGATGATGATAACTTGACTGCTGCATACAACTGGAAACACAATAACCCCTTCTTATAGGTTTTCAAGAATTAATTGTTGTTATGTATGGAACGCCAATGTACAAACAAATAAGCTCACAGTACAACTGATTGTTATATACTCTACACATAATGTGGACAACAAATATATTTATAACAAATTTGGTAAAATTTCAAAATTTAAATTGCAAAAAAATAAGGAAATATTGTACACCTAATGCATGTCAAAATTAAAATAAGTAACACGTTAAAGTAAATGCAATGAAACACGAAATGTATTTATTTTAAATGAACAAATAAAAAACGCACAAATTCATTGAAAATAAAGTAACTATAATCAAAATCGTTCCAAATAGTAACAAACTTGATAAATTAAAAATCTACTATAGCAAGAGATCGATATTTTAAATTACTAAAACAAGGCTCAAAATCGAGGTTGAATTCATCAGAATTAAGACGGCAATGAGCGAATGACAGAGATCGGTAGACTCGGTTAACAGAAAACACATAATTTCGATCAAAATGTAACGAATTAACAGCTTAAACATACAATAAATTGGGATCGAACAGTTAGGTCACAACACAGGGTGTATCAAATATCAAATTGAGTCAAAATCAAATAAAGCACAGAACGCGTGACTTTTAAACACAAATTCAAATGCAGTGCACAGAACGTGTGATGTATCATAAAATCAAGATCAAAATACGTCGTATTTATCAGTATTAGCATCAATAAGACGATACATTAGCAGCTTAAACTTCCTGCAATAAGCAAGTGACAGAGATCAGCAAACTAACACGGTGAATCTGAAATCAAATACTCACTAAATAAGCATAATTTTAAATAAACAACACGAAACGCGTGATGTAAAGCAAAATCGAGATTCAAAAACTTCAAATTCATTTAATTGAACGTCGATATTAAAACAGCTTAAACTTACTAAAATCAGCATACGAAGGTCAAATTAAACACGTACATAACACAAAAGTAAGATAACAAAACCGAAAATTCATAAAAAAAATTCAAATAAACAACATGAAACGCATAGCACGTACAAGCGGTCGATCGTCAAATTCGTTAAATTAAACTCGAGATCAAAATGTAGAAAATGTACTGTAACACAGAATTCGTATAAACAACATAATAATCGAGATCATAAATATATAAAACTGATCAAATTACACTAATAACTAACGAATTAACAGCTTAAACTAATTCCACGTGAAAATCAACCATACGAGCTCGAATTTATCGAAATATACGTCTAGAAGACGATACTTTACACGAAACTGATCAAAATGTAACGAATTAACAGCTTAAACTAGTTTTATGCAAAAATCGAGTCACACAACTTCAAATTCATCGAAATTAACGTCTAGAACAATACTGTATAAATGAAACAAAACAGATCAAAATGTAACTAATTAACTGACAGCTTAAACTAACTGTATGTCAAAAATTGAGCTCACAAAGCTCGAATTTATCGAAATTTACACGAAATGTAGTGAATTAACAGCTTAAATTTACACGAGCATCAATTCATCAGAAAAACCAGCAGTTAAGTCACATTATCGATGAATCTAACACAAAACGCGTTCGAAATTAACGTACCGAAAGAATATAAATAAAACAGAAGTGATAAAAATGTAAGGAATTAACAACTTACAGTTAGCGAGTGATGGAGATGAGCAGTTAACGATGAATCTGATAACAAATAAAGACATAATAATCGAGATCAGTTAGTTATACTTGAAATTCGATCAAAATGTAACAAATTAACTGTTTAAAGTAGCTTACAGTGAGCTGGTTGATATTATGGATATAAATTTGTTACGTGGTGATTAATTTGTTACTGTATTATAAAAGGTGAAAGATATATGCAGCACGATATTCATATGTGAGAGTGAGTGACGTGTGATTTGTTAGTTACATGGTGTGGCTGATGAAGTGATGAGAGGCATCAGAAGCCGTGAAGGAGGACAAAAGTTGGTCAGTGTGAGCGTTGTCATGTATTTCACGTGTTGCTCATATTACGCACAAATTAGCTTTTTTTTTTTTTTTTTTTTTTTTTTTTTTTTTTTTTTAAGTTGATTGTAAAAAAGGAGGTTATATTTACAACATTTTTTTTTATACGTGCATCATTTTATAAAAGTTATAAAGTATATTGAGTATCTTTTATAACACTACACATTGCAAATAATGATGTATGATAAAAAAAATTGATGTATCTTTGAAAAAATATATTACATCTGTTTTAAAATAAGTGTCAAGTTTCATTTTAATTTTTTTTTTCAACTTTAACCTTAAGTATTACTCTTTCCGTCCTAAAATTATTGTCCCACGACAAAAAAACACACAGTTTAAAAAAAGTACATTTATTACAACTTTCTCTTTCTTACTTTTTGACAGAATGACAATTTTGGCCTTAGGTAATTAATTAAAGTCTTCTTTAAGATACGTAATAATAATTTTAAACAAGGTTAATATAGTAAACTTTATTAAACTTCTCTATCTATTTTTAGTAGTGAACAATTAAATTAGGACATCCTAAAAAAGAAACGTGGACAATAAAATTAGGACGGAGGGAATATTATTATATTTTTTTTTTGTTATATACTTGATGAGAATTATATAAATTGATTGGATTTTAAATGTATATTTATTAAAATAATTTTCATCAAGTATTATATAACACAAAAAGTCAAATTGAACCAGACTAAAAAAGTACAAGTTGTAAATATAAACGAGGAGGTTAAGTGTTCATGTTAAAAAGTAAAAATATACCGTATGTTTTCGTCAATGACGTAACAATAATAAAATGATTGGTGCACACATTTTTTTAACAGTAATATGTGATAGAGAAAAAATTACGAATTTGGTTGAAATAATTGAGTTCAATTAACAAAATTAAGTGTATTTTTCACATATAATAGATCAACTGGTCAAGGCATTCACGAAAATCTGAATTTCTTTTTACGAAAATTAACGCTACGTACGGATCAAAACAGTGGCGAAGCTAGAAAATCTTCAGTGGGGGGTTGGGATCTAAATTTTTTTTTTCCTAACGTTTTTTTTCAAGTAATATGTTCGGGTCGGTGATTCGATTCGGGTCGGGTCAAAAATTAAATACTATTATTATAAAAAAAAAATTCAATCACTAAAATACTAAGCATTTGTCCAAGACAACTAAACATTAAAAAAGAGACAAACGGTTGGTACATAGTTCGATTCATTGAAGAAATTAGAGTTCAGCCTTTCGACCTTTAAGATCCTTGAATTATTCAATTATGGACTCCGCATCAAACTTGTTAGCAATTTCTTTTTCTATGTAAATCATCATACTGTTTGCTAGATTCTGAGAGTCGAAGGGGGAGGGTTTGGGATTTGGTTAATTGGTTTGTTAATTGTTAGAGATTGTTTCAGTTTTTTTTTTTTTTTTTTTTTTTTTTTTTTTTTTAATGAGCTAAGTAATGGATTTTAGTTTGGGATTTGGTTTGTTAATGGATTTTAGTTTGGGGAGATGAACTTATGTAAAATGTAATTGATCAATTTTATTGCTTAATGTATAAAAAAAGAATTACAATTAAAATGGGGGGTCGAAACCGAATATACCGAAATTTTTTTACACGAAAACTATATACCCCTACATCACAAAAAAAATTTCGGAGAGTCGGGCGCCCCTCCCCGCCCCTAAATAGCTGCGCCAATGGATCAAAACACTGCAGAATGCCTTAGCTCCGCTAGTGATCTTCATCAACACATCTCGACAACAATAGTCATCTTAAAACATATTAACTTTTCATCAATATATTAAAATGCCGTCAGTATTAAAAGCAATATAATGTTTTTGTCATTGTGTGTGCACATTTGTGATTTAAAAAAACACAAGATGTTATTTTTCATACTTGTTACACAAAGTTGAAAAATAGTAACATTAAGCGTGTACCATGCCCCGCTCTAAGAATATTATATAAAAGACAATGTTAATATTGACTGAGACGGGGGAGGGGGTGTACAAGAGAGCTACGTAATGTTTGGTAAATCGCAATAAGAGTAGGAATAGAAAAAAAATTACGACGGAATGAGAAAATTATGTTTGTTTTTAATTACGGAATGCAATGACTCATTACATATAATCACTCATTACATCAAAAACCATCATTTGCATTCCATAGAGGCTCCTTCCTTTTTTTTTCATTAAATTCGTAATGTAATCAAAATTACATAAAATCCCACTATTAGCTAACCATATTAAATACACTTTTTATTAACTATGTTCATTTTTGTCTTTTTCTTATCGATTGCGTTCCGTCCTACCATACCAACCAAACATTATTAATAAGGGTAATGAATTATTACATTACATCATTTATTACATTACATCGCTTATTTTATTCATTTAACATTTTATTACGTCCTAACAAACCATTAAGAGAACATGATTTTTTTTTTTTTTTTTTTTTTTTTTTTTTTCATAACCTACTGTGTTACGCGTGTGAAGACTAGCAACAAAATTATTGCATACATATGCACCAATCACTAACCTTTGTGGAGATAGGGATTTGATTTGGCTATTCAAATTCAAGGATTTGGATAGTAGAAGATGATGTCTTTTAAGATATGCTATTGGCCATTGGGGATATAGTGATGCAAAAGGTAGTCATGCACATTGTTTTTCTTTACTTTTTGGCTTTTTGCAAAAGCAAATTATGTCACAAGTGAATTCTTCTTATTGTATTTTCCATTTTGATTTCCAAAGCTTAATGGTTATATGCAAGTGCATTTCTTTAACATGTTCACTTAGTTATATGCTAACGAAAATGAATACGGAGTATATGTTTGAGACAGTACAAATCTTTGACTGAGATATGTCAATGAATTCATGACTCCGAACTTAAACGAACCTATAAAACGCATATAAGAGTCTGTGACGTATGCAATTACACATAGTCGCAAAACTTTAAGAGCCGTGTTTATCACTTAATTAAGCAATTGTACAGGGCTTTCGCTAGCTAAGCTACAACAACCGTAATCTATACAAATCACCAAAATAAAGTAGAGTTTTGATATGGTTTGCAAGGGTGACAATTTAACAATTTATGATCAGTATGGATATCATAACATGTTCCACAAACAACTCCAACCAAAACCAACATTAAAATCACAGTGATGAGATTGTTGGATGAAAAGATACTTATGGACCTCTTCTCATTTGCATGTTCATTTACATCATCACTATACTTTTAGGTATTATACGTACTATTGTTATATGTCAATAAATTAATTATCGTGTGAAAGTTGTTGGTATTAAAGGATTAGGTTTAAAAATATTCTCGAAATATTAGAGTCTAATGGTTATGCTTAACAAACAAAAACATGTATCTTCCATACTTCTATACTACTATATAATGCATTTAGGACTATTCTATAATTAGAAAAGCTTAAAAATTCAGACTTTTACTTACTTATTATGGAAGGATTTCAAAATTAATTAGTTAGGAAGGAGGTTTGTTAGGAAGCAGGTTGGTTGTTCAAACTAAAATTATTTGGCTTAACCATCTCTACTTATAAAGCATAAAAACAACTAAATGTGTAACCGAATAACGTAAAATATAGTTACAGTACTATATAATGCATTTGGGACTATTCTATAAGATATAAGATCATTTGAGGACCAAACTTTTTTTACATACCAAGGGACTAATTTCCACCCTCCATCTTTCCCTCCATCTTTATTTGATCTAATGGATGAGATTAATCCCAACAATTAAAAAAACCACTTTCATCATCTTTTTTCAAATATTAATATCTTTCAAACCGTTAATCGTTAAGAGAAAAAAAAATATACCGTTACGACGAACATTTAATTATCTTTCTATAGATAGACTAATTGATATATTTTCGACAATTTTTTTTTTCGTTTTTTTCACGTTTTTTTTCGTGACCGAAAAAATCATATATGATATTACATATTGTTAGATTATGGACATTATTTTAGTAGTCGTATGTTATGATCGAACTCGAGATCGTTGGATTGCACACTTTACGTATGAAGAGTAAAAAAATAATTATTTATAAATGTTATATATAATTATTAATAAACACAAAACTAGTAACGACCGTTAGTATTTAACGGAGAATGACTACGACCGTTAGACGAAGATTAGGAAAGTAATACTTGTGAATAATTGGAAGGTCAAGAAAGTTCTAGAAGGAGTTCCACCTCCTTTGTGCCTTGAGCTCCAAGTTTCATCAAGTATATAAACACCTCATGGGTTATTGTTTTCTCATAACTTGTACACACATTCTAGGTGTTCTCTTTCTCTCTTTTTGTCCTCAAAATCGATCCATCTTTAGTACCTCTAAGGGTTTTCGATTTTCATAAGATCAAAAGTTTTGTGTTTGATTTACTTGCATAAACTTTTACTTGTATTAGTACGTGTGTACAAGAACACGATTCAAACATACTATTGTTTGATTCTTTGATTGAATTACAAAAGAGGTAAGGGGTAATTCTTATAATTCACATAAACCCTAATTAGGGTTCTTGAATTGAAGATTGCAATTGATTCTTGTTTGGGCTAGAATCACAAAGGTATGTTTACTATTTATTATTGATTAATTAATTACATGTTATATGATCTTGTTATAACGCTTCCGCATTTGCTATGCTCTCTTGATGTGTTTGGTTTATTTTATATGATTGTCATGATATCATAATTCCAACACATATCATATCATATATGATATTATATGTAATATCATATATGATTTTTTTTCGGCCACGAAAAAAAAAAAACGTGAATTTTTTTTTTTTTTTTTTTTTTTTTTTTTTTTTTTTTTTTTTTTTGCGAAAGTATATCAAAGTGCCCGTCTATAGAAGATAATTAAATGTCTGTCGCGATGGTGTAATTATTTTCGCTTAACGATTAACGGTTTAAGAGATATTTAAATTATAAAAAATATGTGAAATAATAAAATCTTTTAATCTCAACTATTGATTTCCTTTTTAAATGAATGGTGGGGATGAGTCTCTTGGTATATGAGGAATGTTTGATTTGTAGAATAACTCAACTCATTCTATAATTAAAAAAAACTTAAAATTCAGACTTTTACTTGCTTATTAGGGAAGGATTTCAAAATTAATTGGTTATAAAGCAAGTTGGTTAGGAAGTTTGTTAGAAAGCAGGTTGGTTGTTCAAGCTAAAATTATTTGGCTTAACCATCTCTACTTATAAAATATAAAAACAACTAAATGTGTAACCGAATAACCGAATAACGCAAAATATAGTCACATGTACCTGTCGTCACATTGCGCGAGTACCATTCTAGTAATTTGTAATATATAAAGCTGGTTAAAAAAAAGTTAAAAACTGGTTGAAAATAGTTAAGGCGGACACTAGACAATTATTATTGAAGGTACCGGACAACGATGCATGTTTTAATACTTTAACACACATTATGGGGTATGTTTAGCTATTTCTGATTATTTATACACATTTTGGATATTTATTTTCCGCCACCAATGAGATCTAATATATTGAAAGGCCAATCTTTTTATTTAATTGAGAATAAAAGTATCATCTTGTTTGTTACTCAAGAACACTGAAAGGGCAAGCTTTATACTAAAAGAAAATCAACTTTTCATTTTAGTTTTAGAAAAGCTCAACATTGCAAACAAGCAATTTAATGTTTTTATACATGAGAACTAACGTTGACCATAATGCATTTTGATGAGGTTAAGTAGGAGTAGTAGTATATGCTTAGTTATTTAAGGAATTAGATGCTAGAAGTTATCAGCTTACCATTTTAACTATTGCTTATATCCGAGTACTAGCTTATAGACCCGTGAAATTCACGGGATTTTAGAGTGGTTTTGAATAAGAAACCGTAAGTACGTGAATAAAGTAAGAGAGACTAAATAACGTAAACGATGTGCAATTTTCTTATAACGGAACAATAAAGTTATAAGTGACTGAAAGTATGAAATACAATGTTTGTAAATAACATCCACTTTATTTGAATACGGATTCATTGTCAATAACATCCATTTTCATTACCTCTTTATACCAGTTTTCGTTGTCCTTGCGTATGCTGTTTTGGTCGTATTTAATGTATGTAGTGGCGATTCAAACAGTTGAACATAAGCTCATTTCTGGCAACCCCTGAGATTGATTTAAAAGGGTGTAAGTACTATAAAATTTGGATATATAATAATTGTAAATTAAAAAAATCGTATAAACATTTAACATGTATAATGTACATACCTATTGATTGTTTGATCATAGACCTTGAAGAACTTCTTTATATACGACATTCGTAGTAGTATTGGATAGGTTACCATCCGCATCTGAAACAACAACTTTCAAACCGTTTTTGCTTTTGACACGGGAAAGAGCCACATATAACTGTCCATGTGTGAATACAGGACGCGGTAGATACAACCCGACTTTTGAAAGCGATGTCCTTGGCTCTTGTTTATTGTCATGGCGAATGACACAGAAATGAGATATTGTTTCCTCACAATCTTGATAGGCAAACGTTTATCAGATGGAGTAATTCTCAAGCGTGGTATGATAACCTTATGTCCAAAATGTGTGCCATTAATGATCTCCGCTTGAATAGAAGTACGTGATAAGCGTAACACCTGAAGTCTTGTCCCGTTACACAATCCATTCGATTGATCAATATTACGCATCAACATTATGGGGACACCAATTTTAACACCAGCCTATGGTTTGGAACACCTGAGAACTTTAATCCATTTATAAAATCTGTTGAGAAAACAGATTCATCTATTGATGACCCACAATCACTTTTATCAATACTATCACAACTAAGGTAAACCACCTCCTCACCTGGAAATGTCTTGAGTAAATGATCATTAATATTGTCGACCACTTCATTGGTCGGAGCAAGAATTGCCTTTTCTTGAAAATAAGACGGATCGTCTATATGATTCAAAAGGTCTGGATAGGTAAAATCTACAATGGATTTTATCGGGTCTGAAGAATCATGTATTAGAATATCTTTGGGTATATCTATTTCAACCTCTCCGTCTGGTGCATCTCCAACGTCTCCATCTCCTATTTTTAGTATCCATTCAGCAAATTCACGTATTTCGTTAACATCTTCAGGGCGAGATCCTATAGTTAGCCTCATGTTGGCGGTTAACTTCAGAGCCGTGCAATGGTCCCACAAATATGATTGCTTTAAAGAAGCACTTACAATGTCTTGGCGGGAACCTTTTGGAATAACGGGAAGAACCTGTCTAAAATCACCACCAAAGACCACTGCCATTCCACCAAAGGGAGTTTGGCAAATGTCAAACCTCGACTTACGTAGAACGTCGCGCAATGTTCGATCCAAAGCCTCAAAACAAAGCTTATTGGTCATTGGTGCTTCATCCCAAATAATTAGCTTGCATTTCCTTAACAACTCTCCAAGATCACTTTGAGGAGAGATAGAGCAAGTAGAAGTCTCATCAATATTGATAGGAATATGGAATCTTGAATGAGCAGTTCTGCCACCCGACATTAGTAAAGATGCAATACCACTTGATGCGACGTTTATGACTATATCACCGTTCCTTCTAATACCGGCAGCAAGGGTTTTCCATAAATATGTCTTCCCAGTACCACCGTATCCATATACAAAATATACACCTCCTTGACCTGTTTCAACGGATGTCATGATAGTATCGTATACGCCTTTCTGTTCTGTGGTTAAAGCCGCGTACTGGCTGGCATACTCAGATTGCAACTCTTCTGGATTATAATGAGTCTCATCATATAGAAGTCGATTACCAAACTAAGCTATGTATCTATCATCTGGGAGTGGCATCTCAGGGAAACGCCTCAATGTTGTGCCTCTCGATCGCATAAGCTCTTCTATCCATAACAAAGCTACATTTTTCTTTTCATCATCACTAAGTCGCAAGCCTGCACAAATATTTTTTAGTAGTCAACTAAAAGTAACAGTTGAATGAAATGTGGGATAGTTCTTGAATGTAGGATAATTAAGAGTTAGATCATTTTAGGTGTTTAGAGTAGTTAAATTGTGCACTGTGTCATATGTAAAGATATTCTTATGTGCACATTATGTTTCGGATTCTCTGTTCTCGTAACCATGTACTGAATTTAAAAGTACATTTGTATAGTTAGAGGACTAATTAAGGCTCTGAATTGAATATCTATTTATAATATGTGCATGTTTTATGAGAAGCTACGATCAGTAATTTTAGACGAATAGGGATGTTTAGATTTAAAGTTTTAAAAGCAATTATTGTTGTCTTTGTTGATAATACTTTTTACTTTTGTATGAACTTGGAATTGCATACGTTCAACACAATATGTGCTGTTGGATATCTTTATAACTAATTGTGTTGTTGGATGAAATAAAAAGGTTGGGTTCCGGCCAAGAAGGGTGCCTTTGTGGAAATAAAACCAATTAAGGAATCAAGTAGCAATGGTGAATTTTGTTACTCATCTGTAAGTATGTTTTTCTTTACATTGATGTTCTATAAGTGGTTTTGTATTGAGTTTGTGTAAAATAACTATTGCATGCTGTCTGTGTGTTACAATGCCTAAGTTAAAGACTTACAAATAAAAAATGCTTTAGATAATTAAGAGTTAGATCATTTTAGGTGTTTAGAGTAGTTAAATACTGCATAAATAGAAGTTCTGCATAAGTAGTTTTAGGTATTTTGGTCATTTGGTTGTTTTTTCTATCTGTACACATTTTCAAAATAGTCTAAATACAAATTTACATAAGGTTCAATTTAGAGTTGATTAATAATTGCAAACTGGTAAAAATTGGATTTCTGTGTTATTTTGTTGCTTGTGTATCATTATCAAAAAGAAAATGTTAATTTGGAAATCATATGGTAGTTTGAAATGAAGCTCAAAGTGAGCTGTTTGATCATTTGTATGCTCTGCACCAGTGCATTCTGTCCCATCAGCCAAATTTCAGAAGCTCATTCCAGCTTACTCACTTGAACTTATGGCTTATGATTTGGTTTTCTAAGAAGTTTATACTACATGGTTGCTATATTTGTGCTTTGTTTGGACTCCTTAGCTTATTTGATTAGCATATTTTGCTCTGTAACTTCACCCTACGGACTGTTTGTTCTGCTTATATTCAGTTTGAGCAATAGTGATTATTTGAGCTTAGAAGTTTGTTGATAGCTTGTGTTTTGTTTAATTTAGCTTGTTTGTTTTGCCCTTAGTTAGTTTAAGGTTAGTGTATCCTTAGGATTAGCGTATTGGCCTGATAGATTAGTTTAAGTTTTTATAAATACCATTGTAGCTTTATAACTAAACTGTTTTGGTATTGAATAGTATACTAATCCGAATTTCTTATGGTTACTGTTAGAGATGATCCAAGATGGGCAGAATAACTAAATTCAGATAGGATATTATCCATGGCAGGTGGCGCAGAAGAAATGCACTGACTGTGGTGGTTCGGGGCTTGTTCTGATTGAAAAGGAGTATATACGCTGCCCTAATTGTGGTAAGAAAGATTCAAGATTGATCCTTTCTGTTGAAAAAATTTATGATATGATTACTGACTTTTCACTGGGTGTTTAGCCCTTTAGCATATGTGTTTTGGAAAAGATTATCAGTTATTGTATTCTCAACTCATACATACTTAGTGGACTACTGCTAATATTGATTATCAGAGCTTTAAGTAGCTGCAACATGTCTGCATTTTGTTATAGCTATCTATATGATTTTGATCATTATATCATTGAATTGGTTTTAAAACGCAATGCAAAACACCCATGTAGAACAGTTAGAAGTTTTTTGCAAACCTATTTTGGAAGCTAATAATGTGATATCTTGTGGGTTTTGTAGGTGGATTTCTACCATGGCAATCTTGGCAAAGATTCTTTTCTGGCTAAAATCCTCCATATCTTAGTCTAAATTTCAAGCTCATTGTATGTTCTTAATATGATACCGTATGCAAATGAAGTTATCAATGTTAATATGTTGTATAAAATATAGCTAATTAGCTTTTCATACCATATTATCTCTATATTTTTTGCTTAAAGTCGTTACATAGGCTATGAATTTGGCAAGTATAAAGATAACGTTAATAAAACTATAAAAGTAGAGAAATAGTTAATTGTGTACCTGGTACTCCTAAGATTTGACTTCTTTTGTATTTGACATCTTCGGCAAGCAAGTGCCATGTTTGTAACCACACGGTCAAAGGAGTTTGAAGTTCCTTTTGAGAGAGTAGTGTAACAAAAAGGTCGCGTAGATGTTCAGCGGAAGACCAGTGTGCTGCATCATTAATACTTTCAATATACTCCTTGTCGTCTTCTAAAAGACCCGCTGTGTAGCAAGCTTCTTTGTATGTAGGATATTCAACCTTGTCCCAAGTTCTTATCTCAGTGTGAGTCATACATCCTTTCTGGCAATTTAGTAGCATCCTACAATAGTACGCTTCACCGGTTGAAATAGGAACATTATGAATTCTACCAATTGCGAAACCTGTCTTCCTGAATGTCCACATTCTTTTTTCATCATTCCATACAAATTTTGTAGGAAACTCCACATACGAAATCTCCCTTGCTGCAGGATACTTCTCATTCATTTTCATCCAACCATCAAACATAGATGCGCCAACTGATGGCTTGTTGACAACTGCTTCAAGATCCGAGTTCTCGTCGTATACAACTCTCTGCTCGCCTTCAAGGTGAAAAGAAAGTCTTTCAACATTTGGTGTTCTATAATTTATCTCGAACTTAAATAGCCTCCAAGCAGCTTCACACGCTGACAGGTACATGCAATCATAGAAGGCCTTAATCTCGTCAACTGGTTTTGCACTTTGCTGACCTTCTTCCGTTGTAGCTGGTTCATACAATTGTGCAGAGACTCTATCTAGACCTTTGTTTATATACTTAAACAAATACTTTATTGATCCCGTCTGATTACACCATTCAACATTAAGGTGACACTGATAACGTTTGAGAAGCATCGCATTGTAAGGGATAACATAGCCGTTATGCAACTTGTGTCCACTCTTTTCAACATAGTTTCCGTTGTCACGTCTTCTATAAATTGGGTACCCGTCGGCGTCAACTGAACTTTGTTGAATGAATTTTTTTGGAAAGTGTTTGGTACATTTCCCGTCAGTGGTGCAAACTTGATTTGGCTCATCAGGACCGCAAGGACCATGCATCATAAAATCGGAAACTAATTTGTGCAAATCAGGATCCTCGTTTGGATCAGGTATCTTAGCACATATGAATTTTTCGATATGTTCAACATTCGGAATCTTGTTATCCTTATGCAAAAATAAACATATATGGGCGTGAGGGAGGCCTCTCTTCTGAAACTCAACGGTGTATACCACTGCAAATGTTATGTTGAAGTTAATTTGAAGTGCATGTAAAGTTCACTCTAAGTAAAGTATAGCTGTAAGAATGGAAAAATTGTTTTATAGTACATAAAAAAATTACCTCCTTGAACACGTCCAAAAAGTTTTAATTCTTTGAAAACCTTGATCAACTGATCCAACTTCATTTTGAAAACTCGACTAAGCACATCCGGACGGTCGGTAGATGTAAGGTTGTGCTCGCGCATATACCGATTTATTTCAGGCCATTTAGGATTGCATGTGATGGTTAGAAACAAATCTGGACAACCATACCACCTACACAATGCCATGGCATCCATATAGTTTTGTTGCATGTACCTTGGTCTACCAGTAAATGAAGAAGGCAGTATGACAGGCTTCCCAACTTGGGTAGGGTCAGTATTTCCAGATGCGATGCTTTGGCGTATATTGGAGTATGTATCAGCCCTAAGTATAGACTTCTTGGACCGATGGAAAAACATGCGCTCAGTCTCAACCATAGTGAAAGCATCCACCAGAAACTGTTGAAACAAACGACCTCCACGTAAAAACAAATTCTCTCGATTGGGACGGTCTTGAATTTGATAGGCAAACCATTCACCCATAGTAACCGTTTTGTCAGTTTTTTTGGTGGCTGATTTGGAAGAGATTTTTTTATGTGGAATTCCTAAAGTATATCCATCTTGTGCGCATGGCATCAACAAAGGGTATTGCATAGCAAGGTACATAGGAGGGAAAATATTAATACGTTGCAAAGGTCCATTTTTCATTTCCAAAACAATGTCACGATCCTCTATACATGAATCCAAGTCTCCTACAATAAGACCAGCAACCTCGTTGGCAGTAGGAAGAGTGTATTGGCGTCCATCTTTGCCTCGCTTTGCGATGAGCCTTATTCTTATATTCTGCTCGCCGTCTTCCGTGTATCGGTCACGTGCCCTTCTAAATGTTTTAACCAAATCACTTGATTCATCTAAACATCTTTAACTTGATTGATAATGTTGCGATCAACATGATTCTTTGAACTTGAAGGCGCCGATGAATTAGAAGATTTGCTGATATGAATACAGAAACGGGATTAGGACAAATAAAAATTGTAAAAGTAAAGATTTGTAGTCAAGTTATGTATACACATTAAAGAATCATATATGTTATGGATTTACCTTAATGTCGTTGCTCTATTCTGTGTTTTGTTTCTATGTCATATATATAGAGCTGTGCAAATTTGGGTGGGACACTTGGTTCGGGAAGTAAGCTACCGATACTATGGTAAGTCTATCCGTGTAAGCGGAAAACGTACGAACCACGTCCTTTCTTGTTTATTGAATCATCAACTTTCCCGCCCATGGAAGTAAAAGCGAACATGCTGTTGTACGTTCTTATATTGTTTTTAAAATTCTTCCCTTGTTTGCCATTTTTGTCGAAACAATCAAGATCATCGCAAGCAATCACCTGCCCTATGACATTTGCAAACGAACAACAAAATGTAGGGAAAATTAAATGCAATGGCCAACATTAGGTAAATTACTATAAAACACATGAGTACTTACCAAACTGGCCGACATCCTCAACTCCTAGATTAGTCATGGTTTTAAAAGCTCTAAAGTCAAAACCATACAGAGTGCCACTAAAGTCATTACATTTTTCAACAATTGTATCGGACAAGAAGCTTAGCCGGAGGCCATTTTTTGGAAGCCTGAATCTGGGCTGTATCTCGCCCAGCGCATAACGTTGCAGCGTAACTGCGTTACCCTCTTGAAGTTGATGCTTGAATTTATCAACCTGTTTCTGGCGAATCGTAGCTTGAATTCTGGTTTTCTGTTGACAAAAAAAAAAAAAAAAAAAAAAAAAAAAAAAAAAAAAAAAAAAAAAAAAGAAAAAACATAAGCAAAGTAAAAAAAGAGTTGCGAGTTCATATTATAAATGTTACAAATAATCAAATTGAATTGCCTGTTCATCCATTACAATAAGCTCCATGTTGATGATGTGGGATTTGCCATGTACAGGCTGCATCCAATTGTGCAGAACTCTCACGCGCAGTTTCACATTGTCCTTCACAGCAGAAAGATCGTTTATGTAGCCATTAACGAATTGAGCCATTGATTTTTATGATATGTGGAAAAAAGTGTAGAAAGAAGGATGTGAGCATTTAAGCCAATCTTGTTAACCATTATATAGGCAAATTGGTAAAATTAGGGCTAATTTGTTTTAGAAAGTTTTAAATTTTATGATGGGAAAGTTACACAGATAGGTAACGAACTTTGAAAAATTTTCAAAGTTAGGTAATGAACTTTTTAAAATACTAATATAACATATGAAACTTTTTGTAACCGTTAAAGTTATGCAATAACTTGCACTTTTGTAACTTGTAACTGGGTAAACCGGTAAAGTTGTAAAAAAAGACAAATTGACCACACATACTAACCATTGACTCCCACTTTACCAAAACCCGTTTCCCCCCAATTCCACAAGAACCCTAATTCCCAAAAACGATTTACCCCCAAATCTCAATTCCATAAATCATCTTTGTCTAATCAATGTAATATTGAATATGACAAAACATAAACCTGACAAGAATCGTGTTTTCACAGTTAATTTATACCACGATGGCTATTTTACAATCAAACCTTTCGATTATTTGGGAGGGGATATCAAGCAAATCACAGATGTTAGGTTTGAAGGTATGTCATTTGATCAACTATTTGATTTAATTAAGCATTTAGTGCATAACCCACTTAGGAGGCTGTATTATTGCAAAGTAGGCACACCATTAAGGTTAGGCATTAAACAAATTAAAAATGATGATGATGTCCAAGCTTTTTTAATAGTTGGTTATGAAAATAAATAGGTTGTGGATTTGTATGCTGAACATATGGATGATGATGCCTTAGATATTAGGGACCTTGCAGAAACCGATAATGTTGACTTAGGAAATGAATCCAGTGATGGTTATTGTTCTAGTGATGAAGAAGATTATGGTGATGTTGAGTTTTTTTACTGAAGGTGATGATAATGTAGAAATTAAGGTTGTAACTACTAAGGATCCATTTTTGTTGAAGTTGTGCTCTAATAGTGGTCACTATAAAGGCTTCATTGATGAAGCAGTGAATGAACCTGCAAGAGAAGTGATAGATGACCCAGATAACATAGATCCTAAGTATAGAGCTAAGTCAGGTATCATATACCCAAGACATGATCTGTAACACCCCCAATTCATGGATGCAGCGGAATTCAAACTGGGTGTTACTCGACGGCACAATAGTCACAATGATAGAAAACGAACTCCAATTGAGTCGTTTTAAAAGATTTATCATTCAAATTATATAAATATCAGAGATTACAAAATGAGGTCCCAATTGGTTCCATGTTTACAATGTATAATAAATGAGTTTTGAATGATAATAAAATTTATAGCCCTCTTGAGTATCCGTGTCCTTCCGTGCCATCCTTGATCGTCATGAACCTGAAATACATGCTTGAGAGGTCAACACAAAGGTTGAGTGATATTCATAGAGTTTGTTAAATCGATTGAACACAATATGTTGGTAGTGTGAGTTATAGGCTCACACCAATGTTTGGAAAACAAAATAGTTATTATCATTACTAAGCTTATGACACCATAACGTTAACGGGTACCAATATCGATCGGCGGAGTTATCCCGGTAGATACTTTGCCGTCATACCTAATGTCTCAAATATTAATGAATTTGTTTGCACTTAGTCAATACAAATGGGATTCGTCAATCCCAATAGGCCTATTATTAATATTCGCGCTCACTATTTCTAGTGATTAAATGGTTCATAATAAAGGATCTCGGTTTGGCAAGGAAGGTACTTAGTGATAATAAAACAATCAGGCAGCATACAGTTTCAAAGCATTGTGTTCGGTTTAGAAATAGCATGTATTCCCCCCAAGGGTTTGTAAAACATTGAAGTAATGTAAAGTGGGGCTATGAACTCACCTTAAGTACGATAGCAAGTAATGAAGGTGATGGTTGGATCGTGTAGGTTTCTACGAGCAACCTATAATAGAATGTTGCGACTTAGGATCGGAGTAAAGAATATAACGGAGTGCCTATATATATATCTTGCATTATAGTCCATGATGAGGTATGATGTTTATTTGTAAGTCTTTGAAAGAAAAGATTTGTGAACATGTATGTTTTGTATATCGTTTACTACCGTTCGGGCTAACATATTTCAGAAGTCATGTTAGTAAGCGTTCGAGGAGCCAGGACACTTTAACTCGTAAATCCACAACTCATCTCGACGGCTTACATAATGAACTCCTCACATGAAGCTCCCTACTATTGTAGTAGTTGATAAAGTATATAGATATAAGTTTTGATCCGAGAAAGTTACATGTCCGATATTTGTATAACTTAGGAAAGTTTATAGTACATGAAGATTGTTATTAGGGTATGATTCATAAGTTTTGTATGACCATTTGTCTTGGTAAAATCTCATGGTTTCCTTTTAAGTGAAGTAGATCCAAATTGCTTGTTCATGTTATCGCCTAATTCATTATTTCATGTTTTCGCCTATGTAATTTGTTATGGTCATTTCGTCATGGCCTAGCCATGACCTTTAGTCCTTGTTCCAAGGTCATGAGACACAACCTTGGCTCTAGCCATGGTTGTGGTCTTGATTATAGGTCATAAGACCTCTTGTTCCTTTTAAAGTATTACCAAAATCTAGTGACTTATATATATGTAAATAGCTGTTAAGAAATTGAGAAATATCTCACTCATAAAGTGTTTTCAAGGCTCGAGCCTCTTTATTCCTGAAGGAAAACGTGATTCCGGACAACTTTCGTGTTTTAACTTTTTCATGAATCGGACCAGAAAGGCCTCTTTTTGCGTGTTTTAGGTTCTGTCACAGAAGCTTTTTAGGCAGTTTTGCCGGAAAGTTTTGGTAACTTCAAATCGCCATAACTTTTGACTCGTTTACTCTTTTTAGGTGGTTCAAATTGCTACGGTTTGCTTGTTAGGTCCTCTACTGTAATATGTAATAATCCAACATCATATTTTTACCATTTTGATCAGGTCTTACCAAGAAATTCACTAGTTTGCTTGTTTTAGTAACTTGTTTCAATAATTCATTATAACAACATCTTTTACTCATTTGTATACATCATGGACATTTATACAAGACATAATATAGCACAAATAATATGTAAATAACATGAACATGATTATTTAACAAGAATCAAGTTAGGGTTTGGCTTACAACTTGTGGCTTTCAACAAAGAAAGGAAGTTAACATGTAAGGATAGGACTTTGATAGACTTGCTTCAACCCTTTTTCACTTCATGCAACCTTTCTACCCTTGGTATTCTTGAAAGATGGATGATGAAGGTTGAGGTGAATTGAGTGGATTTAAACTCAAGAGAAATCACCAAGTATTCTAGGGTTTGGAAGATTTTTGGTAACTTATGATCAAACTAGGGTTTCTATCTTGAAATAACTCTTGAACCTTGCATGATACTTGGAAGAGAATGAGCTAAGGATGAGAAGAAGGGGAGGGTGAAGGGTGGCGTTTAAATGAGGGGAGGAAGGGAGTATTTATAGTCCAAATGAGGAGGTTAGGAAACTAGTAGGAAATTACCAAAACTTGGTGACCAAGTTGTAATTTAGAGATGATCTAGGGGTAATTTCATGAGATGAAGCCACATGGGATGACTCCCCCCCTCCTAGGTCGGTTTGTAAGCTTGGAGAGCAAGGGTGTGGACTTTTCTTGGTATTATCCAAGATACTTGGTTAGTTTTGACTCCGGGAAATGCCAATCGTAAATGATTAAGCCTCAAAACGTAAAACCGGGTGTCGTAAAATTATGGAACTTGGAAGAATGGTTAAACATGTCCATATAGTCCATAATAAAATATAAAATGAGTGGTAGGATCTATCGGGTGCTAAAACCCTGCTAAAAACTGGAAACACGGGTCTAAAACGCGTAATTCGCGTAAAACGCTGAATATTGCGTAATATTGAGAAAAGTAAAATGTTACTTTTCTAATAGGATAATATTGATTTAAAATGACTTATAATGTCTAGACTGGGCTCAGTCTAGTGTCGGTTGGTATTAAATGTCTTTTAGACATCAAACCGTAAGCCTAAAAATCACGAAATGACTTATAACATCAAGGGATGATTTTTGGTCAATGGAGGAGGGAAAAATATGTTGACTTTTTCTAATAAGTTGAAAAACTCAAATTGTCTTAGAAACGCGTTTTGTGGTCTAACGGTTAATCGCCCATATGGTTAAGCGTGCTCATGCGAGAGTAGTACGGCATGGGTGACCTGCTGGGAAGTTTTTGGTCATGTTTTTCTCAGTCACGATTAATTCTCAAATAAATCATGAGCGTGTCAAACATTTTTCCGATGTGGGGTCACCTGACGGGATCGAACTTCGTTGTGCGTAGAATTTCTGATTGACGTTTTACCCTAAAACGTGTAATTCCGTGTAATTCCTTAATAACTTTCACGAAAATGATCTGAAGGATGTCAAACATTTAATTTGCCATGGAAATGATTTATCACTCGAGAATATCAAATAAAAATCAACTTTCGGGAAAGTTTCGGGAAAAATGAATAGTAAAATGAATAGTAAAATGAATAGTAAAATGAATAGTAAAAGTGAATAGTGAATTTCCCGGGAATAGTAATTATCCTGAAAAATGCGAATTGTTACATGATCCTTGATGAGGCGAAAAATGATCCGTTTTTAGGGGGTCATTTAAGCCCGAATCCGAATTTATTTGATCAAATATTGCCCTAAATCTTTCCTTTTGTGATTTTAGGTACTTGGAGAGTGAATTCTGGAAAAGAAGCCATTTTGGACGTTTTTGGAGCATAAAAGTGAAGAAAACGGCAAAGTCTCAATTTTCCATGCTGGGAACAGTAGGTGACGACGTCAAGAGTAATTTCCTGACGGCGTCAAACCTCAATAATAAAATACGAGAGTTCATGAAGGCGTCAAGAGTTTTCCTGACGGCGTCAAAACCCCAAGAATTAAAATCCGTAGTTGATGACGGCGTCACATACAGGGCGTCAAGTGTAATTCTTGTGACGGCCTAGGACTTGACGGCGTCAGAAGTAGATCAAGGCCGTCCGAGGAAGTATTTGGCGGCGAGATGACGGCGTCACACCTTTGTTCTTGACGCCGTCATCCCTATTTTCCTATATATAGTTTTCTAGTTTTTCACAATTAAGGAGAGAAGTTTTGGGAGAAACCCTAAAGACAATTTTGGTGTAACTTTACAGGTTTTTCAAGGGTTCCAACCCCTTGATACCTTGCATGATTAATCAAGATAAGTGTTCTTCTAATTCAATCAATATGTCTATGTGTTGGTTGTCTATATCTTGTTCTTGTCTTAATTCTATCATGCTAGGCTAGATCTCTTTTGTGTTTGCTTAGATCTAATGAAACCTAGATATTGATTATGTGTTGATTACTTGTTTATTCTTGTTTTGGATGAATGATTTATATGTTAGGCTTAAGAAAACTGGCAGATCTCCAAATGGTAACATGCTTGAACGTCTTAAGAAACATGAACCAAGGCGTACTAGGTCTTTATTGGTTGTATTTAATGCATGAGCCACTGTTTACAATCCCTATAGTTGTGCTGGGCATGGTGTAGGAGGAGATAAGAGCTCATAGAATTGGGGAGTTATGTATGCCACCCCATGAATGGTATTAAGGAATACGATCCGTCATCCATGCAATTATAACAAGTAATTAACATGTAAAAGATATCTAGGGAGTAGTGAAATCTAAGTAAACACATTTTCTCCAATTACTGCTCACAACCTTAGTATAAATTAGTTTATTTTCATTTTTAGTATTTTATTTTGATTGCATCTTAGTTTTGGGTTAGTTGAATAGCAACTAATTCCGCCCTAATCCTTCAAAACCCGAGATTTTACTTGCTTTCATACAAATATAAAAATACAAAAATAATCATCCCTCACCTTTAGAACTAGTAATTAGGCTTTCTAATCCTAGCGACACTATTCCTAAGTTGAACGATCAATCCCCCGGTACTTGTCACTATACTATACTACAACGATCAGGTACACTGCCTGGTGGGGGTTGTAAGCTTCTCGAGATCCCTCGAGAGGTAAAGCCTGTTGCGATTCCCACGCATCAATCCTACACTACAATGGGATAAAATGGAACCTGTTTTAGGTATGAGGTTTGAGACCAATGAACAACTCAAACTTGCTTTAGCTAATTATGCGGTAGCAAATGGGTATCAATTGTGGTTTATGAGAAATGATTGGAAGCAGTTGCTAGTTTATTGTGGTAGGGATGTTCAATCAGGTAGATGTGCTGGAGCTCCCACTATTAAAAAAAGACAAAAGGATAGGAAGAAAAAGAATGGTGAGGGTAGTTCAAAAGATGGGGAGGGTTGTTCTACAGTTGTGGTGGGTTCTTCAAAAGATGGGGAGGGTAGTTCTAAGTCAGCTAACAAGGTCACCAAAAAGGGTAGGATTAAAAGGAAATCTATTAGGGCAGTTGAAAAGGATAAAAATGTTTGTGGTTTTAGATTATTTGCATCATGGATGTCCACTGAGATGTCTTTCCAGATCAAGTCCCTAAAGCCTAAACACAGATGTTCTAGGAATTACAACCTAGGTAGCTTGGTAACTTACAAATGGATAGCACACCATTATGCCAAGGAACTCATTGCAGATCCTTTTATTCCATTATTGAAGATGAAAGCAGACATTAGGGCAAGGTATCACTTAAATCTTAGTGTTGGTCATTGTCTTAGAGCAAAACAGAGGGCTTTATTTGATGATGAAGAGACCTCTTCAGGCAACATCTATTTTAGAAGGTTCTATGTATGTTTTAAAGGTGTCAGAGATGGTTGGTTTGCAGGGTGTAGAAAGGTATTAGGATTGGATGGGTGTTTCCTAAAACATACATGTAAAGGTGAGTTACTGGTTGCCATGGGTAGAGATGCAAATAACCAAATGTACCCAATAGCATGAGCAGTTGTAAAGGTGGAAAATCATGAGAATTGGTGTTGGTTTTTGGGATTGTTATGTTGATGCGTGGGAATCGCAACAGGCTTTACCTCTCGAGGGATCTCGAGAAGCTTACAACCCCCACCAGGCAGTGTACCTGATCGTTGTAGTATAGTATAGTGACAAGTACCGGGGGATTGATCGTTCAGCTCAGGAATAGTGTCGCTAGGATTAGAAAGCCTAAATACTAGTTCTAAAGATGAGGGATGATTATTTTTATATTTTTATATTTTATAGAAAGCAAGTAAAAATCTCGGTTTTTGGAAGAGTGGGCGGAATTAGTTGCTATTCAACTAACCCAATACTAAGATGCAATCAAAATAAAATACTAAAAATGAAAGTAAACTAATTTATATTAAAGTTGTGAGCAGTAATTGGAGAAAATGTGTTTACTTAGATTTCACTACTCCCTAGATATCTTTTACACGTTAATTACTTGTTATAATTGCATGGATGACGGATCGTATTCCTTAATACCATTCATGGGGTGGCACACATAACTCCCCAATTCTATGAGCTCTTATCTCCTCCTACACCATGCCCAGCACAACTATAGGGATTGTAAACAGTGGCTCATGCATTAAATACAACCAATAAAGACCTAGTGCGCGTTGGTTCATGTTTCTTTAGACGTTCAAGCATGTTACCAATTGGAGATCTGCCAGTTTTCTTAAGCCTAACATATAAATCATTCATCCACAACAAGAATAAGCAAGTAATCAACACATAATCAATTTCTAGGTTTCATTAGATCTAAGCAAAGACAAAAAAGATCTAGCCTAGCATGATAGAATTAAGATAAGAACATGATATAGACAACCAACACATAGACATATTGATTGAATTAGAAGAACACTTATCTTGATTAATCATGCAAGGTATCAAGGGGTTGGAACCCTTGAAAAACCTGTAAAGTTACACCAAAATCGTACTTAGGGTTTCTCCCAAAACTTTTCTCTTTAAATGTAAAAAATTAGAAAACTATATATAGAAAAATAGGTTTGACGGCGTCAAGAGTAATCTTGTGACGCCGTCACCTCGCCGCAAAAACTCTCCTCGGACTGCCTAGATCTACTTCTGACGCCGTCAAGAGTTATACACTTCCAGGCCGTCATGACTCTTTTACTCTTGACGCCCTTCCCATGTGACGCCGTCAAAACTCTACTGGGTCGTCATGGAAATTCATGAAATTTGCTCTTGACGCCGTCACCTACTGTTCCCAGCATGGAAAATTAAGACTTTGGCGTTTTTTTCACTTTTATGCTCCAAAAACGTCCGAATTGCTTCCTTTTCCAGATTTCACTCCCAAAATACCTAAAATCACATAAGGAACGATTTAGGGCAATATTTGATCAAATAAATTCGAATTCGGGCTTAAATGACCCCCTAAAAACGGATCATTTCTTGCCTCATCATATACCCTTACACTTGAGATTTGCTTATCCTCAAGCAAATGTGCTTTTATTCTACTCAAAAGACAAGTTAGGGGTCATTTAACACTAATATAAAAGTAATTACAACAAATAATCGTTCCACTAAAGACCAATAGACAAGCACGGAGGTCATACACAAGCACCTCACAAATAGTGTTTAGATACTCACATCCCTCGGGTGTAATAAAGTGTAAATTACAATATGGAAACGGAAGATATCTCTCACTACCTGTCATAGCAAAATAGATTACCATAGGCTTGGGAAAGGATCAAACCTCCACCACATGGCGTAAGCACCTAGGATAAACTATCAAAGAGGTCTTTTAAAGGTTTGTAACGTTAGGTGTAGGGATATGAAATACACGGTTTTGTTGGATAAAGGAAGTTTTACTGGTGGCGTGTTAACAATCTTGGTTAATTACATGTACAATGTGGCGTTGCTAAGCCAAGACTAGACTCGACTTAAGCTAATAAATGAAAAATAACAAAAACATAAAATGAACATAGAATGAAACGGGATGGTAGTCCGTATGTTTTTTCTCTTTTTATTTATTTATTTTTTTTTTATTATTTATTTTTTTTTTGCATACACTCTTACCCTACCATCCAAAATAATACATCATAGGGGATGAGAATTCCCCTTACACTTGAATCTTTACATACTTTACATTAAACTAATCTAATGACTCGAATTAAGAAAATTAAAACACTTGGAGCACTTTTAAGATTAACGCACATATGGGGGTAATAATATTATGTTCTTCCCCATTACTCCATAAAATAAGTACTTACCCATGAGTCCCAATCGTCCCAAAATAATATGTACAAGGATATGACTCGACTTAGCAACCATGTAATCAATTAGATAGTTAACTTAGGGTTTAACAAATAACAGTAATGCACTAAAAATGAGCGCATATACAGAAGGCTAAGGCGATTTGGTTGTACATTTAAGTGGGGTGTAACAAATTCTTCCTTTAAGTAAGATGCTTAAAGTTAGAAACGAAAAGATAGGCTCGGAGGGGTGTACTAGGGGTTTCGTGTACTAAAAATAAGTACAACGCTAAGGGTGTGGGAAAAATTAGTTGACTTAACTAGCCAAGTAATATGACTTAAATGGTCAAGTAATTATAATACGGGTTTAATACAAGGGTAATCCTAATGCCTCTTATCATGTAGTAAATCCTACCACACGAATGTAATCTCACTAGCGGTCTCGGGATGCATCACTAACGCAAGTTCTAGAATCTAAATGATACCGGTACACTCATAAGCACTAATAATGAATGCTTTTCCTATCAAATCTAAAGGCGAACCTCACATATTTGGGTGAAAAATTTTTCTGAATATACGGTTACGTGCTAGTCATACAATCTCCTATCCATGAGACGCTTGCTATGGCTAAAGCTTCACTCCTAAATGTTGTAAAAAATTTTAAATTTGGCGCTAAAATTGCACTAACAAGTATTTCTCATAGTTTTATTACACATCTACTATTAAACAAAACAAACTCAAGCGAAAGTGCATATGTAAGGTATCATCTTTTTACCCTCCCCTTACACTTAATATGAACATTGTCCCCAATGTTCAAGTAGAGAATGTAAAAGTGAAAAAGTAAAGAGAATGAAATCAAATACTCCCCTGATTCGCTCGGTATGGATAATAGGATGGCCAGGTTAAATCTTCTTCCAAGAAAATGAACAATCAAAGCTTCCCTTCCAGAATATAAATCATCTTCTTGTCATACATAACCTGTAAAACCTGATAAAACAGACAAGACAACCTCGCGTAAAATCGGCGGCATCCTATATAAGTTTCTAAATCCTAGAAAACAAGATAAGATATAATGCTTGTGGAATGAAGTTTGCAGATCTCCTGGAGATTATAAAACTTAATAATTCACAAAAACCATAAGACTCAGTTAGAAAAACAAAACCGGTAAAATTTCCAGATTTTAACTCCTGACGCCGTCAAGAGTAAAACCCTGACGCCGTCAGAATGGACCTGCAGAAATTCTTATGTTAAGTTTCCGGAAAATTTCTGGAAAAACTTGGTCTACTTCCTGGAAAATCCTGCAAAACTTCATTATGACTCAATACAAGCATTTGACTCTAACAAATACGAATATACATGTTCATTTATTATTGTGGAGAATCATGATCGGTTTGTTTCTTAAAAACATATTTGGGTTTCCCCTTACACTTATCTTTTGCAAAAATACTTCTAGGTGGAGTTAAGACTAAGCCAAAACAACAAAGTAAAGTATTTCCACATTTTAGTTTAGAAACATGATCAACCAACAATAAAAACAAAGCATGCATACGGAAGCAAATAACAATCAAACAAATAAAATCACACAAAACATGGGTTGCCTCCCAAGAAGCGCTTTTCTTTATTTACGAGTCTTGTAGCTAGACTCAAGGTCATGGGTTACTACGTGATTTCATCATTGGTTCCATTCTCTAGGTCGTCTTCTAAGCCAGTTTTGTATTCCGGACCTAGTTGTAAGCATTCTTTGTAGAAACCAAGCATTCTATTCTTTACATACTCTACTCCTCTACGTCTATCCTCCTCATTCCTATAATAAGCCGCTTGCTTGTGTTCTTTTTCGAAATTAGAGAGAAGGCGGTATTGTTCAATCTTGTAGGGTATTTGATAGGCAACCTCATCGTTCTCTTCCTTAAATCTAACTATCCCTAAAGTTGGATCATAACTCATCCTAGTGGCCTCAACAAATGGTTTTCCGAATATTACTTGGCTTAGGCAAGCATCTATCACCGGACGAATGTCTTCCACTATCATAAAATCGATCTCATAGGTGAGATTCCCTATAATCAGATGTAATCCCTTCACTCTTCCTGCAAAACTACTTATCAGATTCTTACCGGGCATCATCCTAAAATTAAGTTGCTTCTTCATCACCCAATTGCAATAAGTCCTAGTCATGATGTTAACGGGGGATCTAAGGTCGATGTAAGCTTTCCATATATGCATGTGTCCGATATTGCATGGGATGTGAATGTTAGAGGGGTCTCCCATTTTGATAAGGGGTGTGCCGAAGATATATGGTCTCTCGGGACTATCGAATAAATCCTTATGGTACTCCCGTTCTTCCTCGGTGGGCAACTTATCAAAGTATTCTTCTATAGGCTTTTGATGCGTGGGAATCGCAACAAGCTTTACCTCTCGAGGGATCTCGAGAAGCTTACAACCCCCACCAGGCAGTGTACCTGATCGTTGTAGTATAGTATAGTGACAAGTACCGGGGTATTGATCGTTCAGCTTAGGAATAGTGTCGCTAGGATTAGAAAACCTAAATACTAGTTCTAAAGGTGAGGGATGATTATTTTTGTATTTTTTATATTTTTTAGAAAGCAATTAAAATCTCGGGTTTTGGAAGAGTGGGCGGAATTAGTTGCTATTCAACTAACCCAAAACTAAGGTGCAATCAAAATAAAATACTAAAAATGAAAATAAACTAATTTATACTAAGGTTGTGAGCAGTAATTGGAGAAAATGTGTTTACTTAGATTTCACTACTCCCTAGATATCTTTTACACGTTAATTACTTGTTATAATTGCATTGATGACGGATTGTATTCCTTAATACCATTCATTGGGTGGCATACATAACTCCCCAATTCTATGAGCTCTTATCTCCTCCTACACCATGCCCAACACAACTATAGGGATTGTAAACAGTGGCTCATGCATTAAATACAACCAATAAAGACCTAGTACGCCTCGGTTCATGTTTCTTAAGACGTTCAAGCATGTTACCATTTGGAGATCTGCCAGTTTTCTTAAGCCTAACATATAAATCATTTATCCAAAACAAGAATAAACAAGTAATCAACACATAATCAATATCTAGGTTTCATTAGATCTAAGCAAACACAAAAGAGATCTAGCCTAGCATAATGAAATTGAGACAAGAACAAGATATAAACAACCAACACATAGACATATTGATTGAATTAGAAGAACACTTATCTCAATTACAATGCAAGGTATCAAGGGTTTGGAACCCTTGAAAAACCTGTAAAAGTTGCACCAAAATCGTACTTAGGGTTTCTCCAAAACTTCCCTCCTTAAATGTGAAAAATTAGAAAACTATATATAGAAAAACAGGTCTGACGTCGTCAAGAGTAATCTTGTGACGCCGTCACCTCGCCGCCAAAACTCTCCTCGGACTGCCTAGATCTACTTCTGACGCCGTCAAGACTTAGACACATCCAGGCCGTCATGACTCTTTAACTCTTGACGCCCTTCTCACGTGACGCCGTCAAAACTCTACTGGATCGTCATGAAAATTCATGAGATTTGCTCTTGACGCCGTCAAGGTTTTGCTCTTGACGCCGTCACCCACTGTTCCCAGCATGGAAAATTAAGACTTTGGCGTTTTCTTCACTTTTATGCTCCAAAAACGTCCGAATTGCTTCCTTTTCCAGATTTCACTCCCAAAGTACCTAAAATCACAAAAGGAACGATTTAGGGCAATATTTGATCAAATAAATTTGGATTCCGGCTTAAATGACCCCCTAAAAACGGATCATTTTTCGCCTCATCATATACCCTTACACTTGAGATTTGCTTGTCCTCAAGCAAATGTGCTTTTATTCTACTCAAAAGACAAGTTAGGGGTCATTTAACACTAATATAAAAGTAATTACAATAAATAATCGTTCCACTAAAGACCAATAGACAAGCACGGAGGTCATATACAAGCACCTCACAAATAGTGTTTAGATACTCACATCTCTCGGGTGTAATAAAGTGTAAATTACAATATGGAAACGGAAGATATCTCTCACTACCTGTCATAGCAAAATAGATTACCATAGGCTTGGGAAAGGATCAAACCTCCACCACCTGGCGTAAGCACCTAGGATAAACTATCAAAGAGGTCTTTTAAAGGGTTGTAACGTTAGGTGTAGGGATATGAAATACACGGTTTTGTTGGATAAAGGAAGTTTTACTGGTGGCGAGTTAACAATCTTGGTTAATTACATGTACAATATGGCGTTGCTAAGCCAAGACTAGACTCGACTTATGCTAATAAATGAAAAATAACAAAAACAAAAAATAAACATAGAATGAAACGGGATGGTAGTCCGTACGTTTTTTTTTTTTTTTTTTTTTTTTTTTTTTTTTTTTTGCATACACTCTTACCCTACCATCCAAAATAATACATCATAGGGGGTGAACATTTCCCTTACACTTGAATCTTTACATACTTTACATTTAACTAATCTAATGACTCGAATTAAGAAAATCAAAACACTTGGAGCACTTTTAAGATTAACGTACATATGGGGGTAATAAATGATGTTCTTCCCCATTACTCCATAAAATAAGTACTTACCCATGAGTCCCAATCGTCCCAAAACAATATGTACAAGGATATGACTCAACTTATCAACCATGTAATCAATTAGATAGTTAACTTAGGGTTTAACAAATAACAATAATGCCCTAAAGATGAGCGCATACACGGAAGGCTAAGGCGATTTGGGTGTACATTTAAGTGGGGTGTAACAAATTCTTCCTTTAAGTAAGATGCTTAAAGTTAGAAACGAAAAGATAGGCTCGGAGGGGTGTACTAGGGGTTTCGTGTACTAAAAATGAGTACAACGCTAAGGGTGTGGGAAAAATTAGTTGACTTAACTAGCCAAGTAATATGACTTAAATGGTCAAGTAATTATGATACAGGTTTAACACAAGGGTAATCCTAATGCCTCTTATCATGTAGTAAATCCTACTACACGAATGTAGTCTCACTAGCGATCTCGGGATGCATCACTAACGCAAGTTCTGGAATCTAAATGCTACCGGTACATTCATAAGCACTAATAGTAAATGCTTTTCCTATCAAATCTAAAGGCGAACCCCACATATTTGGGTGGAAAATTTTTCTGAATATACGGTTATGTGCTAGTCATATAATCTCCTATCCATGAGACGCTTGCTATGGCTAAAGTTTCACTCCTAAATGTTGTAAAAAAATTTAAATTTGGCGCTAAAATTGCACTAACAACTTAACAAGTATTTCTCATAGTTTTATTACACATCTACCATCAAATAAAACAAACTCAAGCGAAAGTGCATATGTAAGGTATCATCTTTTTACCCTCCCCTTACACTTAAGATGAACATTGTCCCCAATGTTCAAGTAAAGAATGTAAAAGTGAAAAAGTAAAGAGAATGAAATCAAATACTCCCCTGATTCGCTCGGTATGGATAATAGGATGGCCAGGTTAAATCTTCCTCCAAGAAAATGAACAATCAAAGCTTCCCTTCCATAATATAAATCATCTTCTTGTCATACATAACCTGTAAAACCTGACAAAATAGACAAGACAACCTCGCGTAAAATCGGCGACATTCTATATAAGTTTCTAAATCCTAGAAAACAAGATAAGATATAATGCTTGTGGAATGAAGTTTGCAGATCTCCTGGAGATTATAAAACTTAATAATTCACAAAAACCATAAGACTCCGTTTGAAAAACAAAACCGATAAAATTTCCAGATTTTAACTCCTGACGCCGTCAAGAGTAAACCTCTGACGCCGTCAGAATGGACCTGCAGAAATTCTTATGTTAAGTTTCCGGAAAATTTCTGGAAAAACTTGGTCCTACTTCCTGGAAAATCCTGCAAAACTTCATTATGACTCAATACAATCATTTGACTCTAACAAATACAAATATACATGCTCATTTAATATTGTGGAGAATCATGATCGGTTTGTTTCTTAAAAACATATTTGGGGTTTCCCCTTACACTTATCTTTTGCAAAAATACTTCTAGGTGGAGTTAAGACTAGGCTAAACAACAAAGTAAAGTATTTCCACACTTTAATTGAGAAACATGATCAACCAACAATAAAAATAAAACATGCATACGGAAGCAAATAACAAACAAACAAATAAAATCACACAAAACATGGGTTGCCTCCCAAGAAGCGCTTTTCTTTATTTACGAGTCTTGTAGCTGGACTCAAGGTCATGGGTTACTACGTGATTCAGGTGAGTTCCTCATTGAGGACATCTTTGGGATCAAACTTAGGTTTCAACTTTCTATCGGTTTCCTTAGTATGGTATGACCTTTCAAACTTTTCTCCATCCGGATCATACAAGGTCATTCTAATATGCCATGACCCGTCACCTTCTTTAGGTGGCTTGTCCCACCTCCATTTACACTTATCTCCCTCTCTTTTCCATTTATTCCTTTCTATGTTAATGGGCATTACGCTTAATAACTCAATCATCTTCCTAAAGACTAAGGGGTCCTCAAAGGGGTCTAGCTCTTCATCTCTAGCTATGAGTTGTTCTACCGAATGTGTCTTTTCAACAAAGTCTTTTTCTAGATAGAATGGGCATTGAGGTCCTATAAAGTTCCTTTCTATCCAAGGTCCATATCTAGACGGTCTCCTATTCATCTCTACCCGATACGGTGTTGGTTCCTCATCACAATCATAACTATGTTTCTTTACATCTTAAACCGACCAAGTATCGCCTTCACCTACCGCTATCTTGGATTCCTTGCAATCTATCATGGCACTAGCGGTTGCTAAAAATCCTCTTCCTACCAATAATGGGCATGTAGTGTCACTAACCATGTCTAGGACGTGAAAATCCGCTAATATAGTTAACTTTCCTACGTGAACAACTACATCCTTAATCATTCCAACCGGGTGTGCAATACTCCCATCCGCTAGCCCTATCAATACCTCCGTTTCCTCTAACTTTCCTAGCTTAAGAGTGGTGAATAAGGATAAGGGAATCAAGTTGAGGCTTGACCCTAAATCGGCTAGTGTGTCGAAAGCTTTGGATCTTCCTATCTTACAAGGCAAAACAAATATACCCGGATCATCAAGCTTTTTAGGTAACTTGTTTTGAACGAAGGCGGTCCCATTTTTACCTAGCTTACACTTCTCATATTTTTCTAGGAGGGCACTATAGTAAGGAGCACGCGCTAAGACATCAATGACGGGGCGTTCAAGGTGAAGTTCTTTGAATTCACCGTCAAGGTCTTGCGTAAGAGGTGTTTCAACAATGCTTTTGACCGGCTCTATAGTGGGTGTTTTATTTGATTGGTCCTTTTGGGGAACTTGGTTTTGTTTGAAACACGTGCTCGTTGATTTAACCGAGTAGTATTGTGGACACGAAGTGGGTGACGAAACTGAGGATATGGAATTAACGGTTAGTTTCGGATTCTTGACCGTGTCACTCGGGAGTGCTCCCATTTCTCGGTCATTGAGAACTTTCAACAATGCATCAATTCTAGTGGTCATCTCGCTTTGCTTTTGTTTGAAATCGGCTTCAAACTTAGATATGCGAGCTTCTTGAGATGCCATGAACTTTGACATCAATCCTTCAAGATTGTCGGTACTACCATAGTTGTTAGAAGGATTGTTGTTGAAAGTACGGTTGGATGGTGGACCGTTTGGTTGGTAACGATTAGGCAGATTGGAAGAATTAGATTGATTTTGTTTCCACCTAAGGTTTGGGTGATTTTTCCAAGAGGGGTTGTATGAATCACCGTAAGGGTTTGGCTCGGGCTTGAAAGTGTACCACTTATCTCCCGCTTCGTCGGTACGCGTGGATGCGTAGTCCGCAAAAGCTATTCCGGGGAGTTCCACACAATCATGAGTGTCATGGGGACCACTACATAATTCGCATGAAGAAGTGATTTTGTTCACTTGGCTTGAAGGCTTAGGAGCATCGTAAGATTTCAAGAGAAACTTGACTTGGTCCTCAAGTTCCATGATCCTACGGTCGGAAGTGCTAGAATTGTTCAAAGGCAAAGATATTGCCTTGACCGTTTTATTCAAATCACGGGGATCATTCCAACTTTCGTTGTCATAGAGAGCAAGATCTTCTATGAGTTCCCATGATTGTTCCGCACTAAGATCACGTAGCTTACCACCGGCCGATTGGTCAATGGCTCGCCTCGTGGAGATATCGATATGGTCACAAAAAATTTGGACTTGGAGCCAAAGATCTATGCCATGATGAGGGACTTTTTGGAGTAAGTCCTTGAAACGAGTCCATGCTTCATAAAGAGATTCATTTTGACGTTGTTGGAACATCAAGATGTCATTTCTAAGCTTAGTAGTTCTCCTCGGTGGGAAAAATTGAGCAAGGAAACGAGTGGTGAGATCATCCCATGTGGTGATGGATCCCGCGGGTAAACGCTCAAGCCATTGACTAGCTTGATCCCGTAGAGAGAATTGGAATAGGCGTAAACGGGTCGTCTCTCTAGTTTTAACACCTAGGTCTATGGAATCTACGATTTTGAGAAAGTCCTTAAGATGTTGGTTTGGATCTTCGGAACGAAGTCCATGGAATGCACATCCGCTTTGCACCAACCGGATGGTGTCGGATCGCAAGGGGGTCACATTGGCTCCGGTGAGCTCAATGGTGTTTCGGTAGCCTTGGTGGCTAGGTCGGGAATACTCTCCTAAGGTTCGGTGCCTAAGGGGTTCTAATGGTGGGTTTTGTTGTGGTGGGATGACGGGTTCAAAGATGTTACCACCTTCCATGATGTCGGATGGTAAAGAGTTACGAACAAAAGCACGAAGAAATAAGATAGACTAAAGAAGACCTAAAAATAAAAATAAAATCTTACTAGAAATGAATCTAGCAAGTAGACCTAATAAAAAGAAATTCTAACCTAGACAATAACTATTCCCCGGGCTGCGGCGCCAAAAACTTGATGCGTGGGAATCGCAACAGGCTTTACCTCTCGAAGGATCTCGAGAAGCTTACAACCCCCACCAGGCAGTGTACCTGATCGTTGTAGTATAGTATAGTGACAAGTACCGGGGTATTGATCGTTCAGCTTAGGAATAGTGTCGCTAGGATTAGAAAGCCTAAATACTAGTTCTAAAGGTGAAGGATGATTATTTTTGTATTTTTTATATTTTTTAGAAAGCAATTAAAATCTCGGGTTTTGGAAGAGTGGGCGGAATTAGTTGCTATTCAACTAACCCAAAACTAAGGTGCAATCAAAATAAAATACTAAAAATGAAAATAAACTAATTTATACTAAGGTTGTGAGCAGTAATTGGAGAAAATGTGTTTACTTAGATTTCACTACTCCCTAGATATCTTTTACACGTTAATTACTTGTTATAATTGCATGGATGATGGATTGTATTCCTTAATACCATTCATGGGGTGGCATACATAACTCCCCAATTCTATGAGCTCTTATCTCCTCCTACACCATGCCCAGCACAACTATAGGGATTGTAAACAGTGTCTCATGCATTAAATATAACCAATAAAGACCTAGTATGCCTCGGTTCATGTTTCTTAAGACGTTCAAGCATGTTACCATTTGGAGATCTGCCATTTTTCTTAAGCCTAACATATAAATCATTCATCCAAAACAAGAATAAACAAGTAATCAACACATAATCAATATCTAGGTTTCATTAGATCTAAGCAAACACAAAAGAGATCTAGCCTAGCATAATGGAATTGAGAAAAGAACAAGATATAAACAACCAACACATAGACATATTGATTGAATTAGAAGAACACTTATCTCAATTACAATGCAAGGTATCAAGGGTTTGGAACCCTTGAAAAACCTGTAAAAGTTGCACCAAAATCGTACTTAGGGTTTCTCCAAAACTTCTCTCCTTAAATGTGAAAAATTAGAAAACTATATATAGAAAAACAGGTCTGACGGCGTCAAGAGTAATCTTGTGACGCCGTCACCTCGCCGCCAAAACTCTCCTCGGACTGCCTAGATCTACTTCTGACGCCGTCAAGACTTAGACACTTCCAGGCCGTCATGACTCTTTTACTCTTGACGCCCTTCTCACGTGACGCCGTCAAAACTCTACTGGATCGTCATGGAAATTCATGAGATTTGCTCTTGACGCCGTCAAGGTTTTGCTCTTGACGCCGTCACCCACTGTTCCCAGCATGGAAAATTAAGACTTTGGCGTTTTCTTCACTTTTATGCTCCAAAAACGTCCGAATTGCTTCCTTTTCCAGATTTCACTCCCAAAGTACCTAAAATCACAAAAGGAACGATTTAGGGCAATATTTGATCAAATAAATTTGGATTCCGGCTTAAATGACCCCCTAAAAACGGATCATTTTTCGCCTCATCAGCTCTACCTCCTCTAACTCCTCATCCTTATTAACCTCAACTTCCCTACTCTCATCCTCAATATCGGCTTCTACTCTAACTTTATCCTTGTCACTCTCCTCTATCTCCTTATCTATTGGCTTAATGGTGACAACATTGACAAAGTGGACATGTTTAGATGATGAGGGGTCCTTAATTTGGATTCCACTATTGGTGTCCCTAGTGTCCTTCCTAGGTGTGGTTAATGCTTGGTTGTTGAGGGCTTTCAACAAGTTGTCAATCTTGTTGGTCATCTCCGTTTGTTATTGGTTGAATTCGGTTTCGAACCTAGCTATGCGAGCTTCTTGAGATGCCATGAACTTTGACATCAATCCTTCAAGATTGTTGGTACTACCATAGTTGTTAGAAGGATTGTTGTTGAAAGTACGGTTGGATGGTGGACCGTTTGGTTGGTAACGATTAGGCGGATTGGAAGAATTGGTTTGATTTTGTTTCCACCTAAGGTTTAGGTGATTTTTCCATGAGGGGTTGTATGAATCACCGTAAGTGTTTGGCTCGGGCTTGAAAGTGTACCACTTATCTCCCGCTTCGTCGGTACGCGTGGACGCATAGTCCGCAAAAGCTGTTCCGGGGAGTTCCACACAATCACGAGTGTCATGGGGACCACTACATAATTCGCATGAAGAAGTGATTTTGTTCACTTGGCTTGAAGGCTTCGGAGCTTCGTAAGATTTCATGAGAAACTTGACTTGGTCCTCAAGTTCCATGATCCTACGGTCGGGAGTGCTAGAATTGTTCGAATGCAAAGATATTGCCTTGACCGTTTTGTTCAAGTCACGGGGATCATTCCAACTTTCATTGTCATAGAGAGCAAGATCTTCTATGAGTTCCCATGATTGTTCCGCACTAAGATCACGTAGCTTACCACCGGCCGATTGGTCAATGGCTCGCCTCGTGGAGATGTCGATATGGTCATAAAAAATTTGGACTTGGAGCCAAAGATCTATGCCATGATGAGGGACTTTTTGGAGTAAGTCCTTGAAACGAGTCCATGCTTCATAAAGAGATTCATTTTGACGTTGTTGGAACATCAAGATGTCATTTCTAAGCTTAGTAGTTCTCCCCGGTGGGAAAAATTGAGCAAGGAAACGAGTGGTGAGATCATCCCATGTGGTGATGGATCCCGCGGGTAAACGCTCAAGCCATTGACTAGCTTGATCCCGTAGAGAGAATTGGAATAGGCGTAAACGGGTAGTCTCTCTAGTTGCAACATCTAGGTCTATGGAATCTACGATTTTGAGAAAGTCCTTAAGATGTTGGTTTGGATCTTCGGAGCGAAGCCCATGGAATGCACATCCGCTTTGCACCAACCGGATGGTGTCAGATCGCAAGGGGGTCACATTGGCTCCGGTGAGCTCAATGGTGTTTCGGTAGCCTTGGTGGCTAGGTCAGGAATACTCTCCTAAGGTTCGGTGCCTAAGGGGTTCTAATGGTGGGTTTTGTTGTGGTGGGATGACGGGTTCAAAGATGTTACCACCTTCCATGATGTCGGATGGTAAAGAGTTACGAACAATAGCACGAAGAAATAAGATAGACTAAAGAAGACCTAAAAATAAAAATAAAATCTTACTAGAAATGAATCTAGCAAGTAGACCTAATAAAAAGAAATTCTAACCTAGACAATAACTATTCCCCGGGCTGCGGCGCCAAAAACTTGATGCGTGGGAATCGCAACAGGCTTTACCTCTCGAGGGATCTCGAGAAGCTTACAACCCCCACCAGGCAGTGTACCTGATCGTTGTAGTATAGTATAGTGACAAGTACCGGGGGATTGATCGTTCAGCTTAGGAATAGTGTCGCTAGGATTAGAAAGCCTAAATACTAGTTCTAAAGATGAGGGATGATTATTTTTGTATTTTTATATTTTATAGAAAGCAAGTAAAAATCCCGGTTTTTGGAAGAGTGGGCGGAATTAGTTGCTATTCAACTAACCCAATACTAAGATGCAATCAAAATAAAATACTAAAATTGAAAGTAAACTAATTTATATTAAAGTTGTGAGCAGTAATTGGAGAAAATGTGTTTACTTAGATTTCACTACTCCCTAGATATCTTTTACACGTTAATTACTTGTTATAATTGCATGGATGACGGATCGTATTCCTTAATACCATTCATGGGGTGGCACACATAACTCCCCAATTCTATCAGCTCTTATCTCCTCCTACACCATGCCCAGCACAACTATAGGGATTGTAAACAGTGGCTCATGCATTAAATACAACCAATAAAGACCTAGTGCGCGTTGGTTCATGTTTCTTAAGACGTTCAAGCATGTTACCAATTGGAGATCTGCCAGTTTTCTTAACCCTAACATATAAATCATTCATCCACAACAAGAATAAGCAAGTAATCAACACATAATCAATATCTAGGTTTCATTAGATCTAAGCAAACACAAAAGAGATCTAGCCTAGCATGATAGAATTAAGATAAGAACATGATATAGACAACCAACACATAGACATATTGATTGAATTAGAAGAACACTTATCTTGATTAATCATGCAAGGTATCAAGGGGTTGGAACCCTTGAAAAACCTGTAAAGTTACACCAAAATCGTACTTAGGGTTTCTCCCAAAACTTTTCTCTTTAAATGTAAAAAATTAGAAAACTATATATAGAAAAATAGGTTTGACGGCGTCAAGAGTAATCTTGTGACGCCGTCACCTCGCCGCCAAAACTCTCCTCGGACTGCTTAGATCTACTTCTGACGCCGTCAAGAGTTATACACTTCCAGGCCGTCATGACTCTTTTACTCTTGACGCCCTTCCCATGTGACGCCGTCAAAACTCTACTGGGTCGTCATGGAAATTCATGAAATTTGCTCTTGACGCCGTCAAGGATTTGCTCTTGACGCCGTCACCTACTGTTCCCAGCATGGAAAATTAAGACTTTGGCGTTTTCTTCACTTTTATGCTCCAAAAACGTCTGAATTGCTTCCTTTTCCAGATTTCACTCCCAAAGTACCTAAAATCACAAAAGGAACGATTTAGGGCAATATTTGATCAAATAAATTCGAATTCGGGCTTAAATGACCCCCTAAAAACGAATCATTTTTCGCCTCATCATATGTGAAGATCTGCAGTTGCATCAGGGGAATGGCATAACAATCATATCAGAAGGAATTTACAACATGAGTACATGGAGGAGTTACTAGTTCCAGAGGAAGAAAGAGTGGCTGCAGAAGAAAAGATGACACAAGAACAATTTGATGAAGAAGCTATGAGGTTAACTCTTGAAGCTGAAGAAAAGTGGAAAGCAGCAGATTTGCAAAGGGAACAAGATAACAAAAAAGAAGAAGAATATTGGGACATTCAGAAGGGATTACACAGTTCATGCTACAATGATGATGAAGAATCCTATGAACAAGAAACTTACAACAGAGATGTGGCTTCTGTTAATGCAGTTCTGGACACTCAAGAATCTGTTGCAGGACCTCAAATGAAAGATATTGCAGTTGAATCAGTCAAGGGCAAAGCTATTGCCATAGCTAAACCAAATAAGAGAGGTACCAAAAGACAAGCTGTTGATCTTCCTTTTAGGATTTACCACAAAAATAGGGGTAGATCTGAGAGGATTTTTGACAACAAGATGAAGAAAGCATGTTTTGGTCCTGATGGTGAAGGGTCAACACCAGAATCAGCTTTGTCTGTTGAAGAACCTTGAAAACTGTTTAATATTTGCATTATCATGTTTGTAATATTTTGTACTTTTGTGGAGGATGTATTAAACTATGCACACCTAGCACAACTTTTGTTAAAGTGTGCCCCCAAAACTATGTGTCTGTCCCCCAACCATTACAATTTGATTAATGCAAATGTTATTTACTTTGTTAATTGCATGTTGTTTTATGAAAATACAGTGAATACAGTCAATTGGGTTGTATATTCAACATGAGAATCTTACTATTCTCCTTGTGAACATGCAATGTAAAAACTGACCACATACTAACTGCCATATTGTTCCACCTTTTACCATCCCCCTAAAATTGACCACAAACTCACTGCAAAAGGCTTTACAACATCTCTATTTAAGTGTATACTACCTGCAAAGCATACATAAACAAACCAACTATACAATTGCAATAATGTCTTCCAATAAGAAGAAAGGTATACCATGTTGCAATTTAAGCTGTTTTTTTTATGAGGAATACCAGTAAACACTATAAATTTTTTTTCTTTGTTGGCTTATTGTGTGCAGAGATCATAAACATTCCAAGTGACAGCTCTGACTCAGTGTTTTCCTTCTCAAGTGACTGTTCTGATGCTACCAATGTTGCACAGCAAGATTCATGGGAGGGTTACTTCCCAAAATATGTCATAAATGCAGAAGATTGCTTTCCACATGTTTCAAAGAAAATGGGAAGTAGCAGCAACCATACATCCAAAGAAGAAGCAAAGACAGAATTTAAAGCAAGGCTTAAGGTACTAGGATTGCCATGTAGCAAAAAAATTGGAGATTATGGTGTTAAACCTTTTGTTGTCAAAGACCCCAAGGATCAAAAAGGAAAGGCCAAAAACAAAATGGGTTAAGGCCTTTTTAATGTAATACCCTGCATATGGTTGCAACCATTGTATGTATGTTAGTGGTTTAAGTGCATAACTAAAACCACCCTTAAATAAGACAATTGTAACCATAATCTCTATCAATCAAAATTAACTAGAATTTGTAACAAATATGTAGGGAAAGCCATAATATTATTGCATATAACCATCATGACAGCTTACATTTGATTGTGTTCACAAGGGTTTAGCTAGTACTAAATAGAACCCTTAAACAACAAAACAACACAATCCTAATGACAACTATTAGAGCATACTACTTAAGGACAATGACCATAGCTACAACAACTAAAAATACAACCATGAATGCATACTTCCAACCAGTGGTTGTTTTGTTAGCTTTGTGCAATTCACCTTCAAGTTGTTCAATCATCCTTTGCCTTGTTGCTTCTCTTTGAACTTCACGCCTTTGGTTTGGATTGAGTTTATTGTACATCTCAAAAAGATGCATTCGGTACCATTCACACTCCTCTTCAGGGTCATACCAATCAAAATCTTCACACCTCTTTGTGCCAGGTCTCTATAAGGAAATAAAGAGGTTTTACTAATTACATTACTACACTTTAAAAATAAACAAGTGTTGTAAGCTTACTCATCGATTTTGACAACATATAAACCTACGAGCAGGATTGTCTTTGGTCCATGAAGTAACAACCATCGAAGGCCTCCCACATTTGCAGTTGGCATACCATAAATAAGACGAGGAAGACATGATTTTGATTTGGAATTGGTTTAGATTTGATTTGTGTGAATAAATCGATATTACCGTTATAATTTTGATTTGGAATTAGGGTTTTTCTGAAAAAAAAACGGGTATGAAAAGGGGAAAGGGGGATATATGTGGTTATCTGGGGCCACATGTGGGACCCACTTGTGTTAAACGGTCATATTGCATAACTTTAACGGTTACAACAAGTTTCATATGTTATATTAATATTTTACAAAGTTCATTACATAACTTTGAAATTTTTTCAAAGTTCGTTATCTATCTGTGTAATTTTCCCTTTTATGATTCAATCCATCTCTTAGAATAAAAAAGTCTGACTATCAAATTGGGAATACACATTCAAATTCACACTCTAATTCCTTAAATAACTTTTGCCCAATTATAAATTAAACATTCCCAAATTATTAGTCACACGCGTCATCAAATCAAACTGAATATATATAAATCAATCATAAAAAAATTATTCATTAAACAAAATGAATTAATCATTAAACATACAATTAAAAAAAAATACAAAACAAAACAAATTTATTCTGGTTCTATGCATAAACTTATTTAGGCATAATAATCATGTTTGCCAATAATTAGAATATATAAAAGAAAAAATTATTAAACAAAATATGAGAAGAAACTTACAATCGAAACTAATAATATGTTTGCCAATAATCATGATCATTGCCCAATTTAGGGTTTTATTGTTTTTGGGTGGATTGATAATTGATTGATTTTTGGGTGGATTGATAATCGATTGATTTGGTGTATCATTTTTTGGGATTAATGCAATAATTCTTCCAAAAAATTAATCTTTTTAATTGAATAATTGATTAGACATTCCTCTTTTAAGTGAAGGAGCGTTTCTTGGAGAAGAGAAAAACGCGAGGAGCGTATTTAGGGAGTTATCTTTGACTTGGTTATGATTGACCGAGTAATTGATATCATTAATTACCGCGTTTTTTCTTTTCTTTTTTAATTTTATTTTTTGTTTTGAAGAGTGTAAAACATGCATGCTTAGACTTGTTGTACGCAATAAATCATCGACCAATAGGAGAAGAGACACATCAACGAATTAATTGCAATAGGTGCTTTAAGGGGCTTGTAAAGTTTTCTGGTTTATTAGTATAGATAGTGCTAACGAAACTTTTTTCTAAAAACAAAGATTCAAACAAATACTATACACATAACATAACGCATATGTAGCAACTATGACTTAAAACACAGAACGTGCCTCTTGTCGTCAGCCATGTACCACTACTGAAGCTGCATATACCCTTGTATCAGTTTACGTCAACTTTAGACAGGCTGAAGTTTCAAATGAATTCAAATCATACTTTCATTTTATCCCAACTCTAAGAATTAGGACTTATAACTGAATGTAAATGATCTGATTCAGTTAAGAGAATAGAAACTCTTGACCTAGTCAAGAGACGATGAATTTAAATAATCATACAAGATTGAACATAAAAGATGGCAAACAAGGGCTATTCAAAATTTCAAATGATGAATGACAAATTTAGCATCGTTTAAATGTATTTTTTGATGTCAGATTTGCACTTTTCAACATAGTTGGAGCCTGCAAGGTAAAGAGTTATTTGAAGCACGAAAACAAATTTGCCTTTCAGATGTTCTCATAATTATCATATTAACACAATATCTTCTAAAGAGAACGGAGCAAAAAGTATACAGGTTTGACCCGATCCGTACGAAAATGACCCATTTTGCAACCTCCATAGAGAAAAAAAGGGAGACCATAATTTAACCACCAAAAGTAACTTGTATTTTTTGTCTTCCAACTTATTTTCTCAATTGCTGTGTTTCAGCATCCAAATCAAATGTATACAAAACAAAAATAAAAAAAATCTAAAGGCTCCAAAAGAAAAAGAAAACAAAAGCAAATAAATGTCTACATTTCAATGTTTGTATACGACTTTCTAACCAGAGGGCTTAGCTTGGTTCGGGTGCTAATACTTTGAGACTACGCATCCATTCACAGAAGCTTGGTTCATCAAAGTGAATAAAACTGCTTTTCAACTTTGTTCTTTGTTCTGTACTCAAAGTCCGAAGCTGCGGAAACCTTGCTTCCTGTCAAAACGTTTCCACTTACCCATTAGTTTATATCATGGACAGCAAAATACGCACGCTACGCATCTTGGCTAATGGTTCAGGTTCTAATACGAACTTTTTCTTACAGAGTATTATTGACACATATTTAATAGAACAAACTGGAAGGTTGTAAATAGTACACTATAGATGATGTTTAGCCTGTTTAACTTTTTTCCATTCTAACTCTAAATTTTTATCCATTTGACCTCTTGGCAACAATTTAAGAGGTTTTATCCAGTGTAAGCACACTTATGTGATTTCTGGCCCGTTTCAGCTATTCAACAGGTTTTCATCTTCACGTTTTTTACAAATTCTACCCAGTTTACCCATTAGAGGAATAACATAACCCAAATTGACATGGCTATCGATATATGGGTAGAAATGCCACCTCATTTGTAATTTTTCAGCAGAAGAATTTAGACAAGAGTCATGGGAATTCAGCACAACAACTAATGGTGAAACTTACTTGCTCATAGGGAGGGTCCTTGTGTGCAGGAATTAGCCGAGACACAAAATACCTTGCCTGAGAGCTGCCCTCCTGTTATGCACCAAATGCAACTCACATAAAGAGTCAATCTCTTATATTTAATACTTTTTATAAATTATTAATTGAAATATGATTAAAATTTTACTTTGAATGCGAGAATTCTAGGAGCTGGGAACCTCGTCTCCGTCAGTTCTTCCGCCAACGTTCTGCAGGCTGCTAATGCTGCTGCACTTCTTCCTTCTTGAGCAGCAAGTTCAGCACCCTGAGTCCAATTCAACAACAGTATGTATTAGAGGATTTAAAGGAGTGTTTGGATGTTCGTACTGAAAGTGCTTCGTTGATATTATTTAAATAATAATATAACGGCTAATCAGCGGTGGTAAAACGGGCAATTTGAGGCTGTTATTACCAGATAATTATATACTAGTGTTTGACAAATTATGATCTACATAAAATGACCAATAAGTTTATTGTGAAAAAAGGAAGACTTCTTAAAATATGAGACAATAAGTTTTATAAAAAAGAAGGGACAGTTTTAATAACTATTGATCAGAAACTTATATGACCAAGTTTATCAGAAGTAATATATGATTTTCCAAACATTATAAAGATGATACTTTTCAAATCAAAGTGATCGGACAATCAGTTCCCAAAAAAGCAAATCCAAATACCACGGGTTAATGTAAATTACCAAAACTATGATTGTTATTTTATCAATGTTTGTCAAATATGACCACAAACTTATATTATCACAACAAGAAGCAGAATAAAACGATTAAAAAGGGATTTATGTACATAATATACACTTTTGGGAGGTTCACCATTTGACCCATTTCAGGTTCAGCTCAAACAAAAACTTTTTCCCATTTGACCCATTAGCAATAAAACATAATCCAAATGACCCATTCAAAATAAATGAATGGAAATTGTCAACACAGATTACTAAGTTAAGAATCTTACCAACCAAATGAAGACATCTGTTCCGTGATCAAGAACGACAGCCGCATCAGATTGCATAGCAAGATCATGAGCTGGCAACTCCTCAAAAGTGCCTCCTTCACGATGCATAAGACATCTCGGAGCCACCATTCGTAAAGATAAGTCAAAAGAAGCATTCAAAAAAATATCCCGCAAAACAGATCTCTCGTCCTCATGACCAAGAATACTACCCAAAAGTGGACCCCTCCTAAGATGAAACAATATCTCAGGCATATGAGACAACTCCTTAGGAAACTGATATAGCTTTGATTTTGGCATTTGTGATCCAAATTTATTAGTAATATCTTTAATCCTTTCATCTACTGTTTTCCGCACATCAATCGCTTCTGAAAAGTTTTTAGCTCTCAAAAGACTCCTTTTCGCGATTAAAACTGCGGCCACCTCATCTTGAACACTATCGAGATAAGCCGAAACACTATCCACTGTCGGTAACCTAACTGTTATTACCCTTGTGATATCCGCTTGATATAAATTCGAAAACAAAATTCCAAACTGAAGGTACACAAAATCACTTTTAATATTCCCACGTGTTTCCATCATTATTCCAAAACATTGTGTTTCTTCAACACTTAACATTTGTATAGCAACAGAGTTATCATTCTTAAAAGCTTCATTATTATCCGTCTGTGCTTCTTCACCCGGGCCTATAACTTGGGTCACATTTATATCATCTGAACACCGTATTTCCATCAAACCATGAGAACCCGCTGCACGAGTAGATGCTCTTTGAAGATTCACACCAAAAGCCTCACCAAAATCATCATGTAAAATCAAAATCCCACCAGAAGCTTTTACAAGCGGTTGTAAAACAGGAATACGGATCGGACATGTTCCCGCACACAAAATATCGATTAACGTATTACGCTTATGAGCCTCACGACCTAAATTTTCCATATACTTTAACGCAGTTTTCTCCATGTGGGGATAGTTTGGATGGCTTAAAGAATGCGGGACCGACCCAGGCCCGTATGTGTTGGGTCCACCCGCACACACAATAATTCTACTACTACCACCTGGTTTTTTCACAACCCCTTGTGACATTTCGGCTGATGGTCCTTGAATAATAGCTAAAGCAACTTCAACTGCAGTCCCCATGCAACGATCTCTAGAAGCTTCCGAAAGATTCAATTTATACGGTCTAAAAGATGAAAATATAGAGTGTACAACAGGTAAAGACGCATGAATGGGTGACAAATAAACCCCAGCTCCATAAACCAGTTGTTTCAACGATTCTTGACTCGGCGAAACATTACCTGGTAGAAGATCAGCAGACGCGATCGATCCTTCGGAAAGATCGTATACTGAAACTGTTCGTCCGTAAGATACAATCCCTATTCTTGTTGTCGGTGAAAGCGAGTCTAGAAATGCATGCAATGAGCTTTGTAAATGTTGGAGATGTGGTTCATCTAAACAGTCATCGACAACAAGAACGATAGGTGCTGACATTCGAGAATCGGAAACCGGAACGAACCCAGGTCTTCGGTTACTCATTTGAACAAAATCAACCATTGGAAATGCTAATTCTGGTAGATTAAGAAGATCTTCTTTGCTGGGAGCTACATATTCGCCTTCACTTCCGTTCAGATTTCGGCATATCACGCATTGCCATTGCCCTGATCCAAGTAAGATGTTGCAATACAGATTTGCAAAAGCTCCACAATTTTGGCAACGATGTGGGTCCCGCTGAATTATTTGTGGACCCTGCAGGACTTCACGTCCAGGAGATACCAATGCTCCAAAACCCAAGCTCGGTACATTCATCAGTTTCTTTTGTTTCAGTACCTACATACAGAAATGGAACATGTTAAAACAGATATACTTTTAGTGTAAATCAAAACAAATTGGTCCAGAAGCTTTATGTCATCTCTTAAATTTGAAAACATAAACAAAAACATAATAGGGTGATGTATGACAAAAACTATATTACAGTAACAACTCAAGTGCATGGAAAAAAGAGATTTAAAAAGCTGCATTCATTTGAGTATATGCTAGGAAACTTTAGCTCATTTGACCCATTATAATTTTATCTAATATTTTAGTTTCACTCATTTGATCCATTAAATATAACTATACAAAATTAATCCAACTCCATCGACCCTTTTATAGGCAGATAGGCCACTGTTTCCATCTCAAATTTTTTTCATACATGATAGTTAACTTAGAAGAAGGGAAAAACCGTAATAAATAAAACAAACATGATAAAGCAGTGATATGCTGGCAACATTTCATAATTCTAGAGCAGTTTCTCAAAGTCGGATTCTTTTTATGTAAATTTTATTTCCAGAAGTTAAATGGTTCTAGTAACAATTACACAAGCCAGTAGGCCCAAATAAGAAATGAAGTGAAAGACCGTTGCTATTTATTTCAGTCTGCGCACATAAGAATAATGAATAATAAAGAAGCACATAATTTCACTTTGTTAACAATTCACGACCAAAAAACCTGCCTTTAACATGCAGAAGAATTTGAATGCTTTTATACTGATTCTACAAAGTTGGATGGTTTTGAGTCAATTTTCAAAATTTTGATAGTTTTAGAAAATGATTATAACATGCATTTTTACTTTATGCAATTTACTTTCTTAAGAATGATAACTAGGCTTTTACAAAACATCTCAAGATAATACATGGTGATAAAAACAAAAGGATCTTGGAACACTAGTACTAAAGAAAGGAGCTTTATTTAAGGGATACCTTACGTGCTGTGAGTAGAACATTTGGTGCATCCGGCAGAGTCACCGTATCCTCAGCATCATTCGATACCTGTCGCTGATACTCATTAGTCCCATCTGAATAATTTGAAGGAGGTGAAGCCAACAATGACGGAGCTGCAGAAAAGGCAACCGGTTGAGGAGTTGCTGGAGACGTTCTAAACGGCCCAGCTGCAGGTTGCACTGGTGAAGAAAACACAGGTGGTCCGGGTGGGGTGCTCAAACGTGGAACAGGGCTTCCTGTTCTAATACCATTCGTAGGTGAAGGGAACTGTGAACCCTTGATAGGAGGAGAATGCAACTGGTTGGGTTGTATGGTGGGCGGTGCAAATCTGGGACCTGAAGGTGGTGTAAAAGGGGAAGGACTAGGTTTTGTATCGGGTCTTCGTGATTGTGGCTCGGGAGTAGATGGGGTCATTCCAACAGAGTATCCAGCAGGAAAATTAGGTTGGTCGGCCATCAACGCTCATATATGAACCTAGCCCTTAGTAAAAAAATAACTAGTGAAACGTATGACCTGTTTTAAAATAACTGAATGAATTAGTGCCAAGTAAAAAAGAAGTCAAAATAAATTAGATAAGTAATTAAATATGCTTGTTCTGGCGTTCTCAGTAAATAGTTAAGATAACAAAGAAATAACAAAATAATGAACTAAGGCAACATATAAACAAAAAGAGATTCAGTCAAACTGAGTGATTCATTGAATAATATAATGCTAAAAAAATTAAATATTATCAATTCAATCAGAGACACTTCGTTCCATCTTGATCTAATAAACAAAAATACAAATCCTCAAAACCAAAACTCTCTAAATCACGATAACACATTTAAGACCAAGACATATGACATAGCGAGGAAATGGTCTTAACATTTCACACACAATGGTTTCTAGGAAAGCTTTCTAGCCACTTACTATGTTAACTTCCCTTGATCCCTTCACACTCATTACTAGTTGCACTAACCTTTATAAAGCATGGACTTGGCATAAGATATCCCCTAACATCTTTATCACTAGTTAAGATGATGATGTAATCCAAAAAACTAATGGCGGTTGAAAAGGCAAACCTTTACACCGCTATTTAACTTAATTCATGACAATCCAAAAAAGTAACAACAATATCTATGGAAGCAAATACTAGAAGAATCATAACATCATGCTTGCCAAACTATCAAATTCACAAAGCAAAAAAAAAAAAAAAAAAAAAAAAAAAAAAGAAGAAGAAGACACAATCAAACCAATATTGTTTTTGTTTTCCTACTTACAACGGGTGCCGTTTGAATTGCTTATTAAAACTGTTTATCTGCTTATTGCGTTTTAAAATAACCTGTTTTGGATAAGCATTTCAAATTGCCTATTCAAAACACTATATTTCACTCCCAAACACCCACTAGTTGCATCAAAACTCAATATGCAGATATTCACATTAACAAAGAACAATCAAAATACAACTAATATCATAAATTAAAGAAATTCCGCCCCTTCAGTAAAATTACAATCAATCCGTAAATACCCTCTTAGTAGATTTAGTACAATTCAAGAATAATAAAATCAAACATAAAATTCGGATAATCAAACATCAGCATTGTAAATTCACCAATTCAATTATAAATGAATTACCAACAATCAGATCTTCAATCAAACAAAAACACGCAAACCCCTAATTACTTCATCATTACAAATCAACGATTAAACATGATCACCACAAAATCCAAACATTCAACACCTGCATTGTGAAATCCGTCAATCCAGTTACCAAATTACACACAATCAGATCATAAACTTTATCAAGATCTTGAAAAACAAAACCCCAGATCAAGAAATCAATCAAATTATGATCAATTAAATGAAATTAATGAATTTTATATCTTACAAGAAACAATTGAACAAAACCCTTGAAGGAATTGAAGTAACAATTGATAATAAAAAAAGCCCTAAAATTGATCAGCAAAACGCTAGATCATGAAATTGATCAAATTAGGGGGAATTAATGAAAAATGAATAGATTTTATGTCTTAGAAAATGTAATTGAGCAAAACCCTTGAAGTAATTAGAGTAATAATTGTTAATAAAGAAAGCCCTAAAATTGAAATTGAAGGTTTTAGGTCTTACTTTTGGGGTTTGACAGATTGCTGAAAAGATGTAGACTTTGAAGGAGGTTGTTTTCAGTTTCTTGAGTTATGTCTATTATTATGATGGAGTTTTTATTAAAAATTGGAAATTAGGAAAATAATGGGTAACAACTAACAAATGTGTGTCCTAAGTACTAGTATTTCATTTTACGTTTGGATCTCTAATTAGAAGGGTGTTTGGGATTGGGCCGAGTTTTTGATTCAAATATACGCGGTTTACCTCATGAGATGTACATGTGATTGTTTCTTATTTTTTATCTAGCTATTCTCAATATGAGGATTGATACGTACACCGATAATTTTATTTCATACACAGAAATTTAATGTTTATTGACCATAATGCCCTTACTTGATTCAACCAAATCATTTTACTTTACCTTTAACAAACTTGAGTGTTGCTTATTGTTTCCTTTTCTTCCTCCCTTCACATGTCTTAGCAGCCAGAGCCGGCCCTCTGTACCTAGATTTATGGTCGTGAACTATCTGACCCTAGTGGTAACTTACCGAGAGTATTAGTTAAACGGGGCATGGAAGATGAACTCTTTCCTTAAAAAAAAAAATACTAATAATGAAACTTCATAAATAAGCTCATATGTACTTGAAGAAGTCATAAAATATAAAAATCAATTTATTTTACTTTATCGTGATTTGTTCAATCAAGAGGACCGGTGAACATCGGCGATGGAATTGATGGTCGAAGAGAAACAAAACATTTGTTGTTTTATGGATTTGTAAAACTCAAAGCAAAGAAGCAGGGTAAATAAGGTAGGGTATCTTGGTCCATGTACATCAAATTTTTATGCACACATCAATTCTTTTTGTGTACGTATCATCTACCATGTGTATTTAATGAGGTTTGTACCTAAAACCTTTTGTTAGGGTGCGTTTGGTTTGCATTTAGGAATCACTATTGGTATGTGTTTGATAGTATGTTGTAATGGGTATGGGAATAGATTTATAAACCCACCATTATAGGCAGGTATGAAGACACCCTTATTTGTGGGTTTCAATCCCAATATCAAAACCCATTTTTCTCAACCAAACATCCATTTAACAATCCCATTCCCACACCCTATTCCAAAACCCATGAACCAAGCGCACCCTTAGAACATTAGATAGGCGTAATTGCGCGATGCACCACCCGCGGTGGTGCATCATCACACGCCGTCCACGCTACGCATATCCACCATCGTGCGTAATGTGGTGCAGACCACCTCACATTTTTTTTGTGAGTGTGTGAGTTATGTTTATATCAAGTGTGATATTTTTATATGTTTAGTTAGGTGTTCACCCCTATGTTTGTAAGATGATAGGTTAGGTGATTTGCTAAAACGTGATGCAACACTGGGCTGAAGGTGATCGGTCAAGTAACCATTATACGGAACCTTAGAATATCTGATGAGTGTGTAAATACTCATCATTTTTATCGTATCTGAACTGCCAAAACATCCAAAAACACTCAGAAACGCATCAAAATACAGAAATTATTCCAAAACTGTGTTTTATATGTTTTAGATGCAAAATGCTTAAAAACAAATGAAAAACGAACAAAGTTCGCACAATTGGCAGTTTCAGTCCCTCAAGTTTCAAAAAAAATAACAAAACTAGTCCCTGGAAGTTTAAAATGAAAGAAAAATCAACCCAAGGTTTTCTAAAGTCAAAAATTATCAAAAACAATTCTTGGGTGAAAACTTTGAGAAAATTACAATTCTGGTCCCTGTACTTTCAAAACTGACAATAATGACCCCTGAGCAATTATTTTAGATGAAAAAGTCAACATTGGTCCTTGGAATTCATAAATTACCACTTTCAGTCCCTGGGGGAAAAGTTTGGGAAAATTGCAAGTTTGGTCCACCAAGTTTCAGAGTTTTACAGTTTTGGTCCCTAGGATTAAAATATTGGAAAAATCAAAATTGGACCTTGTACTATTCAACCTTGTCATGTTTACCCCTTGTGATAACTATGGAAAAATGACAAAACCAGCCCATTTCTTTCAGCCAATTACATGTATGGTCCTTGTGTTTAATTACTTTACCAAATGGACCCTTGATTGGTATTTAATCCAAACACCAACACCTGATCCATAAACCAACACCAAGCCCACCCATTTCTTTTTATTCTTAGCCCAATCCCCAGCCCATACAAATCCAACCCAACCCCCCGTTAATATATTATCCCCAGTCAACCCTCCCTTTTGACCCGTCTCCTCCACCTCACCACCCCTAGTTGCAGCTACAATCCAACCAACACCATCATTCAACCTAAGCCTGTTTCACCCTGCAATACTCAACCCCTCACCCTTATCACTCCAAACAACCACAACAGTCCAAATCCCCCACCCTGGCATAAGCAACACAGGCTACAAACCAAACTCCAATTTGGGCGCCAAAATAATCAAATGGTCAAGATCCAACTCTCATCATCCAATGGCTATAATTTCAGTTGGGAAAGAGACAAGGGCCATCAGAAACCCTAAAGGAGCCTATAAAAAGAAAGAGGAAGAAGCTGAGAAGTAGTTAGTTAATTTAGTAATTTCCAGTAGTTAATTTAGGTTTTAGCATAGTTTTCAAGCCATGTAATGTTTTAAATTGATGTTGTTTAGTTCAACTCTTGTAATCTGTTCCTAAATTAATAAAAAGTATTTCACTTTCATTCAAAAACTTGTTTTAATTTTCAAGCTTTAGTCTCATTTTAAGCACCCTGTAGAAAGTTTGTGTATGATTAATATTGTTTTCCATTTCCTTTAGAAGCTCATTTAGATTAAAAAAAAAAAAAAAAAAAAAAAAAAAAAAAAAAAAAAAAACATGAAATGAAGAATCAGGTTCACATGATCACCATTGATAATATTTGGTTTGACAAAATGGAGAGCTCATGGGGTGTTCAGAAATGGTTTTGGCAAGGTGAATCCTCAACAGCTTATTCTATGAATAAGCAGGAGTTTGTAGCAGCATAAGGGTCTCCTTTGTTTAGCTTGAGAATAAGGTTCCATGTTCTACTTTATTTTCAGTTAAAATTTCATAAATTGTTCTTGTTGAGTGTTGCTGTCAATTGTTGTTTATTTTTGCTTATTTATGCTTAATTTAGCTTTAAACTAGTTAATTTATTAATTTCATGGGTTAGATTAGTCATTTACTCATAATAGGTACCTTATCAGCTTAGATAAGGGGTGTTTGGATTGTGTTGTTGGACTGAGCTTAAGAACCTTTCAGTGGTCAAATCCTGCTGAAACTCCTTTGTTAGGGTCAAATTACATCAGTGAATTCCTTATCTTGGTAGTTTTAAAGTAAAAGGTCAAGAGTGATCTTCTAATTCCTTAGCATCCTACTGATGCAAAGTTAGGAAGCCATATCATTGTTGTGTCATTTAAACCATTCAAGGTAGCTTGTAGTAGCTTCACAACATCTTAATACATCAATTAGGATCAGAGTTGATCATTAGAAATAGGGGTGCAAACAAGCCAAGCTTTTATCAAGCAACTCGAGCTCGAGCTCGAGCTCGAGTCGAGCTTTTATCGAGCTCAAGCCGAGCTCAAGCCCAATAAATTGGCTTGAAACATATAATGAGCCGAGCTCGAGCTTTTGATGGCTCGGCTCGAGCTTTTATCGAGCTATTTCGAGCTTTAAGTAGATAAGGGTTACTTTGAATATTAACCTAATTATAAGGACTTACTCCGTAAATAATGAATTATAATACTGGAACACCATTCAAACCTAATTATTCCTAACGTAACGTTTTGTATTCTACATCTACAATACACATTGCAAACTTCTTGGCCATCACTTTGTCTTCATCAGCCGTCGCCCATCAGCCATCAGGTATCTCTTTTTTAATTATTCAACCACAAAGTAGTACGTACTAACTCCCTAAGACTAAAGTTTATCTTTTATTTAGACGAATTTGTAAGTTCATTAATCTTCAACTTGTATTTATGTATATATGTTTATGTATTAATTCTCAAGATTGTGTGTTTTTCTTATCTTGTTATTGTCTTGAAAAAAGATTACAATGCATTAGAGAATGCTAATGTTACAATGAATTGATGAAATTTATTAGTTAATATGGTGTTTCATACTTGTTTTAACTAATTTATAGTTATACGCATCGTACATAGATATATCAGATGTTACTAACTTACTATATAGTATAATGAAATTTATTATGTTACTAACTTACATAAATATATCAGAATATAAGATGTTACTAACTTATACTATATAGCATCATACGTAAACATGATCCATCATGAATTAATGAAATTTATTACTTGTTTTAACTAAGTTTCATACTTACATCTGTAAGTTACATCAGTAGTTAGAGTTACTAACTTACTATATAGTATATATTACATCAGTAGTTAGAGTTACGAACATAGTAACATCTATAAGTATATGGGTCGATTTTTCTTTCGATGATTATGTTTGCTTTATCCTTCTACTATGTTGCATACCTGTATTCTCATATTTAGATCTTGTATATACTTAGGTTATCGATGTCAACAACACGAGATCCAATTGTGCTTGATGATTCAACCTTTAACCCTACCATGAATCAAGATGATCCAGTGATTGGTGACAAGAGTAATGAAGAGTTTCAAACAAATAAAAGGAAACAAACAATAGGTGATGAGGAGACAAAGACTGAAAGGGCAAAAAAAGCTAAAGCTTGGAGTGAATTTGAAAGAGTACAGAAAAATGGTGTAACTAAGATGAAGTGCAATCATTGTGGTAGTCTTTTGGCATATAACAAAGGTGGAACCACTACGACACTAAATAGGCATTTGGAAAACCATTGTCCAAAGCGAAAGCTTGCAATGAAAAAGTAAGGGATTCTTAACTTCCAGCCTGATGATTTAAATGTATCTAGTAGTGAGCCTGGCCTTGCACCTGCCATAGTAAACGGGAAGTATGATCATATTAGGATGCGAGAATGTATTGCTCATTGGATTTTGATGCATGAACATAGCTTTTCTATTGTTGAGGAAGCGGGGTTCGACTTTATGATGAAGGCAGGAATACCACAATGGCCTGGATTGAGTCGTACAACAGCAAAGAGTGATTGCGTCAAAGTTTATGAGAATCAAAAAACAAAGCTGAAAGAGATGCTTAAGAAAGTTGACTCGATTACCTTGACGACTGATATGTGGAAATCAAAATGTCAGAAGATTGGTTATATGGTGGTTACAGGTCATTTTTTGGATAAAGATTGGAAGTTAAACAAATGGGTACTTAACTTTGTACATGTTCCTCCTCCACATCGTGGAATTGACATTTCAGATGCTTTGTATAAGTGCTTTCAGGAGTGGGACATTGAGAACAAAATATATAGCATCTCAATGGATAACGCGTCTGCTAATGATAATGCCATTAAAAATCTAAGAAGAATTTTTGAGGTAGATAGGAAGCTGTTATGCGGTGGAAAATTATTTCATGTACGATGTTGTGCGCATATACTAAATCTCATTGCCCAAGATGGTTTGGAAACCATTAAGTTGGTGATAAAAAATGTGAGAGATAGTATATCATTCATCAATGCCAGTGAAGCACGGATGAAGACATTTAACGATCTTGCACAACAAATGAAATTACCTAACAATAAACTGATTCTAGATTGCAAGACCCGTTGGAATTCAACATATGAGATGCTTATTAGTGCTTTTAAGTTCAAGGAAGTTTTTCCTAAATATGAAGAAAGAGACCTTGATTATGAGTCATGTCCTTTAAAGGATGATTGGGTGAAGGTAGAGCAGATTTGCGATCTTAGAGGTGTTCAACAATGTCACACATATTATATCTGGAAGCGATTATCCAACATCAAACTTGTTTCCTTGTGAAGTTTACAAGGTAAAAAAAGTTTTGGATGTCAAGAAAGATGACGAGAATGAATTCATTCAAAAAATGGTGAATAAAATGAAGGACAAGTTCGATAAGTATTGGACAGAGGTCCATATACTAATGGCTCTTGCTGCAGTTTTAGATCCACGAGTGAAGATGTGGTCGCTTGAGTTTTGTTGAACTATTTTAGACATTCGAATCTTAACTAGTATTTACTGATTATGTTTCATTTTAATGTTAAACTTGGTTATGAGACTCTTCTTGTTAGTTTTATTACAGTCCAAAGTTTATGGCAATTAAAGGTGCTGATTGTTTTTGTCAGTTTGAGTTTAGATATTGTGTTTTGTAATGTTGGTCAGTGATTGTGTGAAGAACTAAGACAGTTCAGGCTGTTGTGGCTCTTTTGTTATAGGTTGTTGTGGCTCTTTTGTAGAATAGATTCTCCTAATATATTTTGCTAATCCTTTACTTCATATTTTTTTAGTGTGCATGATTTAATACTCTACTATAGACTCACCTTAATTATATCATATTATATATAATTAAAGGTTTTGCTTGTATTGTGTCACTATCAGTATAGTGAATTAGTAATTATAGTGTAGAGTTTAAACATGAATGGTTTTGCCTATACTGTACACTTTCTAAGTTTCTGTATATATATAAAATCTATTCGAGCTTTTTAAGCAAAGCTTGAGCTTTGCTCGAATCCTACTCAAGCCGAGCTCAAGCCTGGATGGTTAAAGCTTGACGAGCTATCGAGCTGAGCTTGAGCCTAGTTCTTAGCTATCGAGCCGAGCTTGAGCCTTCTCAAGCTCGGGCTTGGCTCGGCTCGATTACACCCCTAATTAGAAATCCACAAAAGTCAACTGAGAGAAAAAAAATGAAAAAGTCAAAATTCAGCTTTGGTAGTTTTTGAATAAAATAGATAATTATGTGTAGGGTTTATTATTAAATTCCAAGCTTTGTGCTTGTAGGTTAATGTTGTTTTGCTGCTCATCTTGAGTTTAGTATTTTTCTAAATTTTTATTAACCTTATCATAGTGCTTAATTTGTAGCTTTTATATATCTGTTTTCCATATCTGTGCCCTGCTTTACAGCTTTTTGGCACATTTCATAAGCTTACCATTTGTCCCATAGTGCATTCTAACCTGAGATATTTATGGATTTAGAAAGCTAGTTGCATGGTCTTCTTATGCATGTGATTTTTTTCCATTTACTGCTTGTTCATAAGCTTAATTTGATCCAATGGTTTGCCTCATTTCAAAGCATACACTGGTTCACCAGTGTTTACAAGCCACTTTCACAAGCTTGCATAACCTTCACTAAGTAGCTTTAACTTGTAATTTTTGTGGTTTTGGATAGCCCTTCTGGCTAGCTTACTATGCATGCTTTTACTTTTTCATTTCAAGCTTATCTTAACTGCTTATTGAGCAATACATGTTTTCTCAAAACATCTCACTACACTGGGTCATCAGTGTAGTGAGCGCTTTTCATAAGCTCATATTAAGCTTCCAACTTGGACATAGCTTGTGTATTTTGTTTTTTTATTAAGTTCACCTACAAATCTCATAGTTCCAGTGCTTATTTCACTTTTTCAAACTCATTTAGTAGGGCTGCTCATTGCTTTTTGACTGATCACTTTGGCTATGTATGTTGAGCATTCAGTTACATAAGCACTTTCACAAGCTCATTAAGAGCTCATTAGTGGGCCCCACTGTGGTTCCTAGGTCATTTTGAGTAGCTCATTGTTACAACTAGCTGGTTCAGGGCTTATTGTGGATCTCCAAGCTTATTTAATAAGCTTGTGCAAGCCTACAACTTAGCCTTAGAGGACTGTTTGGCTGAAGTGGTTTTGGATGTGCTTATCTCTTACCTTTAGCTTATTCAGTTCCATTTCCTCTTTTATTTGGTCTCATTTAAGTTTACCTCAATTGCCCTTTAGCTTATTTCTAGCTTTTACTCAGTTGTGCAGCTTATTTCAAGCTGTTTCATGATCAAAATCCAAGATAAGCCTTAAAAAGCTTAATTGTTGGTAATTAAGCCCTCCACAGTGCTTATTTTGGGTTTTCAAAAAAAGTTGGTTTTACAAAAGTCTTTTGTTTTCAGTTGGTAATTAGTTTTGAAAAAAGAAAATCCAAGAAAAACCAAATTTAATTTTTAGTGATAGCTTCTATTTAATGTAATTTAGGTTTTTAATTTTTCTTTTTAAATTTTTATTAAGTACTTATATGATTTTATATTTTTCTTAGATTCCTGATATATTAAAGTATTTATAGGAATTTTCTTAGATTTTTCCTTTGTAATTTAGTATTAATTATAATTAATATAAGTTTAATAATAATTAAGTAATATTAGTTAATTAAATAGGTTTATTAATTTTTATTTAACAACAGTACTTTTTTATATTTTTCCTAGGTTTTATATATCATAAAATAATTTTAGGAAATTTTTCATAATTTTCACTATTCATTTTCTATTTTTCTTAATTTTAATTAGTTTAAAGTAATTAATAAATAGTAATTAATTAATAATAAATAGAGAAAAAGTAGGAAAAATATATTTTTAGTTTTAAAATTACTTTTATATTATTTTAGAATTTTTAGAATTAAATTTTCATTTTTCTAGCTTAATTTCATAATTAGTGTAATTTAAATATTATTAATTAGTAATTAAATAGTAATTAATTAATAGTAATTAATTAAATAGTGTAAAAATTAATTTTCTTTTTTTAAAAATTTTCTTTTACCTTTTAGTTTGTAAAAAAGTCATTTTCACCCCCTGGGGGTTTTCAGATTTTACTTTTCACGTTTTATTTTGTACTTTTACGTTATTTAAAATGTAAACGTACGCGTTTTTAAATTTCAAGCGTTTTTAGGTATCTAACTTTCACGTAATCATCTTTACAGCTTATTTAAGCTATTCCTTGTAGATTCCTTAGTTAAATCAATCTCACAAACCATTTCCTGTCCAAATTCACCGGATCACAAAGCCGTTTGATAACCATCACACCTCGTCGGGACATAACGACCCGGGGAAACCACTATATTCCGCGGAGCATTGACTCTAAGCTGTTTGACCTGGTTGACCATCACTTGGTCAGTTTAGGTTGACGGTTTAGCATCAATCAAATTTTGGCGCCGCTGCGGGGGAGGTTGTGCGCGTATTTTAAACGGTTTTGCGTATTAGTGATTTTGGAATTCACTCATTGTATATTTACCATCCTTTGTTCATATTTTCTTATTATAAAAACAAAACTGTTCCTGAAAACTTTTTAAAATTAGTTTTCAACGAACACAAAAACACAAAAAGATTCTTATAAAATGTTTATCAAAAATCCCAAAAATATCCATCTTTACCCTCCTACCTTTTTGATTCTTCATCCCTTTACCCTCTATCCTTTTGATTCTACCTTCTTCCACTTGTCCCATAATTGATTCTAATGGCATCTCTCGATGACGATTTCTTTGAACAAAGGGTCTTTAAAAGCAAAGTTGAAAAACTTATGGCCTTGTCAAAAATGTCGAGATGTCGTGTTGATTATGATGGACCTTCGATTCCTATTCCCTCTCCGGTGAGGGAAAGAGATCATGAAACCGAGGTGACAAAGGGCCCTGTACTTTCCTCTAACCATGAAAGTGCTAAATACGTCCAACCTACGGTTGTCCAGAAACCTAAGCTCACAATTGCTCCTAAACCGTCAAGAATTGATCCTAACCTTTCACGGTTTACGGTTAAAAGTTTGTCAAACAAACGTACAGAGCTTAGGGCAGTAACTGAAAAGAACGACTTACCCAATCTTCACGATTATCAAAAACAAAAACCCGAGACCATAACGGAAGTGGTGGAATTTCCTAGCTCTAAGAGTACACCACTTGTCCCACCTTCGGATTTTATTCTTTGTGTTGGTTGTGGTGAGCCGCTTTTTGGTTTACCATGTCGCTGGTGTACATGTGAAAAATGTGGTAATGATATTCGAGACGGGAGTTGTTTGTTTTGTGGTTCGAGGAATTCATTTGCTAATGATCCTAATCAAAGCTCAGTCAACGACTCTCCAAATTTTTCCAATTACCCATCACATTCATACGAGCAAGAATCATATTACACAAATCACAATGATGCTTCGTATCATAATACACCAAACTTTTCGTGTGAATATTGTGGAGGTCCTCACCAAGGTTTTGATTTTCAAAATAGTCAAAATTTTGGTTACAACCATTATCCATACAACTCACCGAACCATACTCAACAGTTTAACTGTTGTGAGTACTGTGGTGGCCCACACTACAGTTTTGATTGTCAATAGGACAACACGCTTGTCTATGAGCAGTTTCCCGATAACAATTATGACTCAAGCACATACGACTCACAGCCACATCAGTTTTACTGTTGTGAAAACTGTGGAGGTCCTCACTTTAGCTCGGATTGTCAAACAGGGAATCCATTTCCTTGTAACAATTACGACCATTCGTTTCAAGACCAACCTCCACAGTACCAATTGACCCAAGCAACTCCTCAATTCCCGCAAGACCTTTGTCATGAGGTTCTTGAAGCATTTAAAAAATTTAAGGAGGGGTTGGCTACTACATCGTTTCAAGAATCTCGTGAAAAATCAATGACAGAATTACTTGCTGAAGAACGAGATGCTAGAAACGAATTGAGCATGGAAGAATTACTTGCTGAGCAAAGAGCGGCTAAAATACGTGTCAATCTTCACTATGCTGCTCTATATGATGACGATGATGATAGTGGTGATGATGAAGATGACATTGTTATTATTAAAAAGGATTCATCAGATTCATCAGTTGTAATTCCTTCCATTGAAAATCAGGGAGAAAATAATGTGACGAAGTCACTAGCCATTGATCAAATGGAACTTGAAAATTCCATAACTGCTAGTACTCCTAAACTCCCTCAGTCTATTGATATCACACCCGAAGTTCACACTCACTCTCCAAGCATGGGGGACGAGCGTCTTGACACTGTTCCTAAAAAGGAATCGGACGAATTCATAAAGTCTAGTGTTGAGATCCTTGTCCCAATCCCAGGAGAGTCACAGGGAACTTTTGATCATGTGTGTGATCTACCTTCTCACCCTGAAAATCCAAAAGATCATTTTGAGACTTTCTCCGATTTTAATGATGATTGTACATCTTATGGAGAAGTTGAGTATGAAGAGGCACCATTGCCTCATTTTGATGTTGACCCTCTTATTGAGGAGTTCACAAATGAACTTACTCACATCAATCCACTTCCATTGGGAAGTGATGATGGTCTCCTTAATTTTGAAGCCGATATGGGAGAAACTGAAAATCTTTTAAACTCTAATCCCAACATCGAGCTTAGTACTTCACATGCTGATGAAAATTCTTTATCTTCTCGAGACATCAGTCATGTGGAAGGATTACCTTCTGAGCTAGTTAGCTTAGAAGAAGTGAATGATGAGACTGACACTGAAATCAAGGATGAAGCACTTCGTGCAACATTATTGAATGTCAGTCTCCTCATTGCAAAAATCGAGGCTTTCAAAGAGAAACCTATTTCATCTCCTATCCCCGTTAAGGATAGTGACATTTTCTCCGATGATCCTATTCCGGAGTTTGAAGCCTTTACTTTTGATCATATGGGAGAGAAGATTAGTGGCAGTACCACTCCTCATTCTCAAATTTCTCTCCCCGAATTTGACTCATTCACCTTTGAGGAGTTCTCCGGTGAACTCACTCATATCATGACTCCTCCGGAGTATGATAGCCTGGGGGGAGATGCGCTCAATCATGAGAATTTTCAAATTCCCACCCACCCTCCCAGGACGTTTACGAGCTTAACCCTTGAAATCCAAACTCAGGCTACGGAGCCTGATCTCGAGGAAGAAAATCTTATAAAGATTTTCATCATGGTTTTCTTCCTGTTCTTCACCTACCGGGTGACTTCTCCTGTTCTTCACTCCTTCGGGAATGAAGACATTATCTTTGACCCCGACATCATCGCTTATAGTTTATACTATCTTAAGTCGGGTACTTATCTCATCGGTGTGAAACTTTCACGTGCTTCAAATGTTTGTCTAAACATCTTGAATGAAAGTCCGATGGAGATTGTCTCTTCCACATCATGCTTCCCCAAGGACAAATGAATTCGAGGTCGAGTCAAGCTAGCGACTCGGTAAACAAAAACAGTAGCATGCTTATAGGGTTTTCACCCTAAGTGTGGGGGAGTTACCCCCACTGTGGTTACAAATAAAGTGAAAAACAAAATGGTTTTCCACATTTAGCTTGTAATGTTGCCCTTTTACGTTCAAAGAGTCGGCATAATAGCCGGGACTTTGAATATTGAGGACAATATTCATCCTAAGTGTGGGGGGTATTTCGCTATTCTAGCGAATTTTATCACATTTTACTATCTAGTACCCCCATTTTGGACAAAAATTTTAAAAAATTTTCACTTAAGTTTCAAAAATTTTTGTGGTTATCAGTCCGCCTTGTCTAAATGACAAAAGGATTAGCTAATCCAGGAGCAAACGGCTCTTGGTAAAGATATATCAAATCCGTTTATGGGTTGCAATTTGCCAAAAATTGTATGGTACCTCAACTCGCCATATCCCATAAAGCGAATGAGTTGGCTAGCCCGCAAGATTATGGCTTGTGGTAAAGGCAGTGGAAAATCCATAATTGGTAATCAGCTCACCAAGATGTTGACTATTCCATCAAGAGCTGGCTAGTCCAGAAGCAAACGGCTTTTGGTAAAGACTAATCAAATCCGTTGACAGCTGGTGGTTAGCTCAAAATCACACGGTTATCAGGTGTACCACAGTTCTGACACCTGGCTACTCCAGAAGTGATGGCTTTTGGTAAAGAGGTTTTCAAATCTATTAAGTTTTTCTCAAAAGATTGCTAGGGACTAGCAATAGTTTAGTGTGGGGGATTGATGAGTGTGTAAATACTCATCATTTTTATCATATCTGAACTGCCAAAACATCCAAAAACACTCAGAAATGCATCAAAATACAGAAATTATTCAAAAACTGTGTTTTATATGTTTTAGATGCAAAATGCTTAAAAACAAATGAAAAACGAACAAAGTTTGCACAATTGGCAGTTTCAGTCCCTCAAGTTTCAAAAAAAATAACAAAACTAGTCCCTGGAAGTTTAAAATGAAAGAAAAGTCAACCCAAGGTTTTCTAAAGTAAAAAATTATCAAAAACAATCCTTGGGTGAAAACTTTGAGAAAATTACAATTCTGCTCCCTGTACTTTCAAAACTGACAATAATGACCCCTGAGCAATTATTTTGGATGAAAAAGTCAACATTGGTCCTTGGAATTCATAAATTACCACTTTCAGTCCCTGGGGGAAAAGTTTGGGAAAATTGCAAGTTTGGTCCACCAAGTTTCAGAGTTTTACAGTTTTGGTCCCTAGGATTAAAATATTGGAAAAATCAAAATTGGACCTTGTATATTCAACCTTGTTATGTTTACCCCTTGTGATAACTATGGAAAAATGACAAAACCAGCCCATCACTTTCAGCCAATTACATGTATGGTCCTTGTGTTTAATTACTTTACCAAATGGACCCTTGATTGGTATTTAATCCAAACACCAACATCTGATCCATAAACCAACACCAAGCCCACCCATTTCTTTTTATTCTTAGCCCAATCCCCAGCCCATACAAATCCAACCCAACCCCCCGTTAATATATTATCCCCAGTCAACCCTCCCTTTTGACCCGTCTCCTCCACCTCACCACCCCTAGTTGCAGCTACAATCCAACCAACACCATCATTCAACCTAAGCCTGTTTCACCCTGCAATACTCAACCCCTCACCCTTATCACTCCAAACAAACACAACAGTCCAAATCCCCCACCCTGGCACAAGCAACACAGGCTACAAACCAAACTCCAATTTGGGCGCCAAAATAATCAAATGGTCAAGATCCAACTCCCATCATCCAATGGCTATAATTTCAATTGGGAAAGAGACAAGGGCAATCAGAAACCCTAAAGGAGCCTATAAAAAGAAAGAGGAAGAAGCTGAGAAGTAGTTAGTTAATTTAGTAATTTACAGTAGTTAATTTAGGTTTTAGCATAGTTTTCAAGCCATGTAATGTTTTAAATTGATGTTGTTTAGTTCAACTCTTGTAATCTGTTCCTAAATTAATAAAAAGTATTTCACTTTCATTCAAAAACTTGTTTTAATTTTCAAGCTTTAGTCTCATTTTAAGCACCCTGTAGAAAGTTTGTGTATGATTAATATTGTTTTCCATTTCCTTTAGAAGCTCATTTAGATTAAAAAAAAAATAAAATAAAAAAAAATAAATAAATAACATGAAAAGAAGAATCAGGTTCACATGATCACCATTGATAATATTTGGTTTCACAAAATGGAGAGCTCATGGGGTGTTCAGAAATGGTTTTGGCAAGGTGAATCCTCAACAGCTTATTCTATGAATAAGCAGGAGTTTGTAGCAGCATAAGGGTCTCCTTTGTTTAGCTTGAGAATAAGGTTCCATGTTCTACTTTATTTTCAGTTAAAATTTCATAAATTGTTCTTGTTGAGTGTTGCTGTCAATTGTTGTTTATTTTTGCTTATTTATGCTTAATTTAGCTTTAAACTAGTTAATTTATTAATTTCATGGGTTAGATTAGTCATTTACTCATAATAGGTACCTTATCAGCTTAGATAAGGGGTGTTTGGATTGTGTTGTTGGACTGAGCTTAAGAACCTCTCAGTGGTCAAATCCTGCTGAAACTCCTTTGTTAGGGTCAAATTACATCAATGAATTCCTTATCTTGGTAGTTTTAAAGTAAAAGGTCAAGAGTGAGCTTCTAATTCTTTAGCAGCCCGCTGATGCAAAGTTAGGAAGCCATATCATTGTTGTGTCATTTAAACCAGTCAAGGTAGCTTGTAGTAGCTTCACAACATCTTAATACATCAATTAGGATCAAAGTTGATCATTAGAAATCCACAAAAGTCAACTGAGAGAAAAAAATGAAAAAGTCAAAATTGAGCTTTGGTAGTTTTTGATAAAAATAGATAATAATGTGTAGGGTTTATTATTAAATTCCAAGCTTTGTGCTTGTAGGTTAATGTTGTTTTGCTGCTCATCTTGAGTTTAGTATTTTTCTAAATTTTTGTTAACCTTATCTTAGTGCTTAATTTGTAGCTTTTATATATCTGTTTTCCATATATGTGCCCTGCTTCACAGCTTTTTGGCACATTTCATAAGCTTACCATTTGTCCCATAGTGCATTCTAACCTGAGATATTTATGGATTTAGAAGGCTAGTTGCATGGTCATCTTATGCATGTGATTTTTTTCCATTTACTGCTTGTTCATAAGCTTAATTTGATCCAATGGTTTGCCTCATTTCAAAGCATACACTGGTTCACCAGTGTTCACAAGCCACTTTCACAAGCTTGCATAACCTTCACTAAGTAGCTTTAACTTGTAATTTTTGTGGTTTTGGATAGCCCTTCTGGCTAGCTTACTATGCATGCTTTTACTTTTTCATTTCAAGCTTATCTTAACTGCTTATTGAGCAATACATATTTTCTCAAAACATCTCACTACACTGGGTCATCAGTGTAGTGAGTGCTTTTCATAAGCTCATATTAAGCTTCCCACTTGGACATAGCTTGTGTATTTTGTTTTTTTATTAAGTTCACCTACAAATCTCATAGTTCCAGTGCTTATTTCACTTTTTCAAACTCATTTAGTAGGGCTGCTCATTGCTTTTTGACTGATCACTTTGGCTATGTATGCTGAGCATTCAGTTACATAAGCACTTTCACAAGCTCATTAAGAGCTCATTAGTGGGCCCCACTGTGGTTCCTAGGTCATTTTGAGGAGCTCATTGTTACAACTAGCTGGTTCAGGGCTTATTGTGGATCTCCAAGCTTATTTGATAAGCTTGTGCAAGCCTACAACTTAGCCTGAGAGGACTGTTTGGCTGAAGTGGTTTTGGATGTGCTTATCTCTTACCTTTAGCTTATTCAGTTCCATTTCCTCTTTTATTTGGTCTCATTTAAGTTTACCTCAATTGCCCTTTAGCTTATTTCTAGCTTTTACTCAGTTGTGCAGCTTATTTCAAGCTGTTTCATGATCAAAATCCAAGATAAGCCTTAAAAAGCTTAACTGTTGGTAATTAAGCCCTCTACAGTGCTTATTTTGGGTTTTCAAAAAAGTTAGTTTTACAAAAGTCTTTTGTTTTCAGTTGGTAATTACTTTTGAAAAAAGAAAATCCAAGAAAAACCAAATTTAATTTTTAGTGATAGCTTCTACTTAATGTAATTTAGGTTTTTAATTTTTCTTTCTAAATTTTTGTTAAGTACTTATATGATTTTATATTTTTCTTAGATTCCTGATATATTAAAGTATTTATTGAAATTTTCTTAGATTTTTCCTTTGTCATTTAGTATTAATTATAATTAATATTAGTTTAATAATAATTAAGTAATATTAGTTAATTAAATAGGTTTATTAATTTTTATTTTACAACAGTACTTTTTTATATTTTTCCTAGGTTTTATATATCATAAAATAATTTTAGGAAATTTTTCATAATTTTTACTATTCATTTTCTATTTTTCTTAATTTTAATTAGTTTAAAGTAATTAATAAATAGTAATTAATTAATAATAAATAGAGAAAAAGTAGGAAAAATATATTTTTAGTTTTAAAATTACTTTTATATTATTTTAGAATTTTTATAATTAAATTTTCATTTTTCTAGCTTAATTTCATAATTAGTGTAATTTAAATATTATTAATTAGTAATTAAATAGTAATTAATTAATAGTAATCAATTAAATAGTGTAAAAATTAATTTTCTTTTTCTAAAAATTTTCTTTTACCTTTTAGTTTGTAAAAAAGTCATTTTCACCCCCTGGGGGTTTTCAGATTTCACTTTTCACGTTTTATTTTGTACGTTTACGTTATTTAAAATGTAAATGTACGCGTTTTTAGATTTCAAGCGTTTTTAGGTATCTAACTTTCACGTAATCATCTTTACAACTTATTTAAGCTATTCCTTGTAGATTCCTTTGTTAAATCAATCTCACAAACCTTTTCCTGTCCAAATTCACCCGATCACAAAGCCGTTTGATAACCATCACACCTCGTCGGGACATAACGACCCGGGGAAACCACTATATTCCGCGGAGCATTGACTCTAAGCTGTTTGACCTGGTTGACCATCACCTGGTCAGTTTAGGTTGACGGTTTAGCATCAATCAATATCTAACCACTAAGGTACGTTGATAATGGTTTGTAAGTAACTTAAACATAGTATCTAAAATCATTTAAATGTTAAATCTTTATATGTTTCATCACATATTATGCTCTTTTAAATTGTTTCTTTATATGCTTTATTTGAATAAGTTTAATACTAGTTTTGGCACACTTTTAAGGTTGCTTATAACCCCGATTTGATTCCATGTTGACACATTCTCCGCTCCAAAACAATTTAAAAAACTTGTAAGAAAATGTATCATTTTACCATTTTTAAGTTATTCACAAGAGTAAATCTTATTTGAATAATTTAAGAAACTTGAATAAGTTATTATGGACGATGACATGTGAGTATTATGAAAGGTCCTATGGTAATTTTGCTAATCACAATCCCCAATTTTTTTTTTCTTCTCAGCAATGCTTATGTAAGCTTATTACGAATTTAATTAGCTCCTAAATTTTTTAGGCTCATGCGTTCATTCATTTAAACTTACAAACTTTATAAGCTCACAAGCTGAAGTAGGTAAGCTCATAAAACTATAAAAGTAAGTAAGCTTACAAACTTGATAAGCCCATCAAATAAGCTATAAGTCATTAAACCCACAAAAGTTAAATTACAATACAACTTTATGTACTTTTATTTGTGCAAGGTTGAGTTCATTTTGTCATCCCCCATAGTAATTCAAAACAAAGAGGTGTTAGCCGGGTGGGGATGGTTGGATTTCTGGTTCATTCAGGTAATGCTAAAAAACATACCGAACCCGACTCTATTAAAATTTTGGTTGATTAGGTTAGGTTATTTTGGATTCGGATTAACCCGAATTTGAGCAATTTGATACTTTTTTTTACACTAAAGATAATTAACAAAATTATTATACAAAAAAAGGAAAGATATAGAAGATCTTCTTCGGGTTAATCCCGAATTACGATGGGTGATCGTATTATAAAATTATAAAACACTTATTACCCACAAATTACATACAAAATTACATAATGTGCCTATAGTTGCTTATTCGGAGGTTGGATTAAGCTTGATTGCTAGTCAAGTGGGGAAACCGGTGATGTTGGATTCATTTACATCTTCTATGTGTGTTGACTCGTGGGGTCGGATTAGTTATGCTCGTGCGTTGGTTGAAGTGTGTTCAAATTCATAATTGAAAAAGGAAGTTAGTATGGCTATTCCGTTGGATGATGATAGTGGTTATTTGACAGAAATCATTCGTGTCGAATATGAATGGACTCCTCCTCATTGTAGTGTTTGTAAGATTTTTGGTCACACACCTAGTGAGTGTCCAAAACAAGCAGAAGAGGTGGTTCATAAGGATTCTAATGTGGTGACTAATGCATCGACTCAGGTGGTTAATAACGATGAGGGGTTCAAAGAGGTAAGGAATCGTAAGAATAAAGGTAAGAATGTGGTTTCTACGTCTCAACATAAGCCAATTGGAGGGGTTAAACTATCTAAGCCTAAGGCTAATTTTTGGAGACCTAAAGTCACGACAACTACTAATCATGTTGATACCAAGAAAGATTCAGATCCTATGGATCTAAAGCAGGCTTCTACTTCTAATGTTAAATCTGGTAAGGACCCACAGTCTTCTAACTCTTTTGGTATCTTGGAGTCATTGGTGGATGAGGACGTTCTTGGTTTTGATAACAATGGTAAGGGGTCACAAGATCAGCCTATGAGTAACATGGAATCGCAGGTGCCGGGTGAGGCTTCTAAGTCATCTACTATCCCATCTTCTAGTACTTTTGCAACAAAGAAGGCGTCTGAGCAGTCTACTATCTTATCTCCGTGTACTTCTGCAACGAAGAGGGGTAACCCATTTTCTAAGGTGGGTGAAGTAGTCGTTTCTGAGAGTGATGAAGATGAGGTGTATGAGCCTAATGATTATTTGGGAGATGATTATTTTTCAGATGAATATGCGGCTCAGGTAAACGACTTACCGGGACAATTCAAGGAGTTCAACCTTCAAGGCTGTGCTAGGAAGTAGTATTTTATTTTGTTTTCTTCATAAGATTGGCATGTCATCTTATGTTGTTTATTGGTTATTCTAGTTGTTGGTAGCTTTTGGTTAATTTATGGCTTGTCATAAATGATCTAGGGTAGTTCAAGCAATTGCTTGAGGTTAATATGGCATTTCAGCCATATTCCATTGTACTTTAAACATTTTATTAGTTAATATATTTTACCAGGGTGGAAGTTCCCTTTTACCCACAAATTACCTACAAACCCATATACATGGGCAAAACCTCCGAGGCTAATTGTGCACCCACAAAATATTCAAACGGTAGGTAAATTTACCCACAATAACTTCGGTGGATGAACGTATTAAATTGTGGGTCATTTCTTTGTGGGATTTAATAAGGTACCACGAACACCCATAATCATAGTTGTGGGTTTAACGTGGGTAAAATTTACCACGGAATACAGTCTGAAGCATGCCTCATATATAATTTGTGGGTGTGACTGAAGTAACCACACATATATTTCTGTGGGCAGGTCATCGCTACATGTTCACAATAGTACAACACTATAATGGATATATCTTAAATCTATGAGAAACTTGAAAGCATATATAATTGAAAATACAAATATCAAACCAAAATGCATTTTATTAATATATATTCAACTTCAATCTACAAATGGTTTTATCCATTATTCATTATACAAAGAACCACATAAAAGTGTAGCTACTTTTTGGAAGTATCAATAAACAATAACATAATCAACAAGTTGTCTATGTACAACACAAGCTATCTATCTATCAGAACATCTTTCTCTGTGAGTGGATTGGTTAAACATGATGCCAAATCTCTCTATGCTTTGGTTTACTAAAATGCTACTACATACATCTCAAAATTATTGTCACTAAACAAAAAACACACAGTTTAACAAAAAATACATTTATTAGAGCTTTGATTATTGCAAAAGTTATAAAAAGACACTTTTACCTTTTGACAATTATTTAATGTTTTTATATAGTTTTGTAAATAACAATTTTGATTAAAAGTAATATAGTAAATTTAAGCAAATTCAACTACTATCTATATTATAAAGGAAACATTGAAAATAAAAAACCTAAAAGTATTAAAGGAAACTTAGATAATTAAAGTAACTATTGAAAGCTATAAAATAATTAAAGTAACTATTGAAGACTGGAATGCAAAGTTGGAAACTATTGAAGAAAACTTAGACATGTTGAAGAAAACTGAAAACTAAAAACTTAAAACTTAAAACTTGTGGCTGGAATTAAAATGCATGATTTTCTGGACATGAAAAGTATTGAAAGGCCGACTTCTTGCCAGGCGGGAAAATTCAAATTTTCCATTACCTCTATTGATGCAGGATTTCTGACCAGGTTTTAATATTTATATATGTCTCGTCTACCTATGATCTACCTTATGCACTCACGGTGTCACACCCCCAAAATACCTGAATGGTGGCGAAATGGAATACCTGGGGGTGACTGTCATAGCACCACAGTTACAGTTATATTGAACGACCTAAAGTGTCATTTTGAAAATACATCGTTTGATTCATTTAAAATATTCAGAGTTATAAAACATAGGTCCCAAAGTCTTAAAAAGTTTACGGAAATAAGTTTAGTACAATCAAACGATAGTTCATAAGCGCATAAAAATCCAAAATGAGACGCGTCATCCTTGTTACTCAATGATATGACTCCATGTATGCCATGAAGAATATGTCTTAATTACCTGAAAATACATTGCGAAAACGGTCAACAATAATGTTGGTGAATAATCATAGGTTTGTAAGTTAAATCGTATGTACATTAGCCACAAGTATAAAGTAAACCGACGAAATGTCAAAAATGCTACATTGGCTCTTAAGCTCATGACCCCGAAGCTAGACGTTACTTGGCCCCAAATGAGTGTTTACCAGACACTCTAAATGTTAGACATGAAATGCATCCGTTTTCCCGTTGGAGCAACCCAAACACGGATGGAGGAGTCACCCTCAATAGATCTATTCACTCACTCTCGCTTGTAGATTAATTAACGGTCCATGATAATAAAGGGGACTTGTCATGACGTGGTAATAAGGCAACTTAAGCAATGTAAGGAATTTAATACTTTGGCATGTACAAAAATAAGTGATGCAATGTATTCTCCCCCGTGGGATTTGAAATCAAAATATTGAATTAAAACGGGGCTATGAAAACTCACCTGAAGTGATGATACTATGACGTGAAATGATATGGACAAAAAGGCGCGAATATTAGCCGCAACCTAATATGAATAATGTTGGAAAAATTAGTTTTGCAAAGTGTTTTTTGCAAACTTTTGGACATTATTTAATGTATGTATATGTTAAATATATTTGTGTTACTTGGGGGCGTTTTGGTCTCCTCCAAGAGAGCTTCGCAACGAGCTAAAGAATGTCCAAAATAGAGTTGAAATGAATGAGATATCGTGTCTCAAAGTGAGGCACGTGAAACACAAAAATGAAAAAGTCCCATATCGCCCAAAACAAGAAGTAAATACTTGTTTATAAAGAATTGTTGGTATTTGCTTCCAAATTCCTTTAGGTGACCTATGCTCCCACTCCTACGTGCGCGCGCACAGGGGGGGTGCAGATTGTGGGATTTCTGGGCCAAAATGAGTTCGAAGCTTCTGAACTCATGTGAGCCCGCGCGACCTGCGGACACGAATGTAGCTCCGAAACCTCGCCTACGTGCGTATCTTTTTGCTGCTAGTTTCGGGTTTTCTTTTCCAGAGTTTTCTATAAATCTATTTTAGGAATAGATTTAACTTTTTGACAAAGTTATACAGAATATTTTGTGACAAAATAAAAGATATACAAATCATGTTAATTGATAACAGATTTGTTAAAACTTGGTGAATATTTAATCTTGGAGAACAAGATAGGGTTTTAGTATAAATATTGGCCAAGTCTCATTCGTTTTGGGACACAGAAAAACACAACTCTTGCAGCCGATTTCCAGCATTCTTTTTTATCAGAAGCACACAGGTTTTCGTGATCTTTCAGGCAAGTAAGTCAAGTCCGGCTGTGCAACAGCTTTGTACGTTGTACCCTCGGAAACAGACGACGAATCTGTTTTAAGGGAATCGTGTATAACACGAGCCTCGTGCTTTTACTGCTTTCATTTAATTTACGTTATATAGTGTCTGTCTTCTACTTCTACTCCATTCTGTCTGTATTTTATTTTCTGTTATTTACATTCTGTTAATTTTATTATTTATTGTAATCTGATTTATTAATAAAAGTGTACACTGTTTCCTACAGTCTTAAAACAGATTCGGTTTAACCGAATTAAAACACTTTGTTTAAATCAGATTAATTATTTTAACAGATTTATAAACTGTTTTCTATCGAGACCTTGTTCAGTTTCTTTGGAAATCAGTTTTAATTAAACAGATTTAATTTACAGATTTGGTGTACAGATCTATAACGTTTTTTTTAAGCAGTTGTTCTAATCAGTTTATTGAAACCAAGATTGAATTTTTATTACCTGATTTATCGAAACCAAGATAGAGTTTCGTTGAGTCAGATCTGGTACAAGTAGATACCGATTTGCAACAGTTTGTTTAACTGTTTGTGTTTGATTTTCAGGATGACAAACACTACTCCTCCTGGGACTACTACTGTGCATGTGTCTGGTGCGCCAGTGACCAACACAGTTGTTAATCATGCTGAGAAACCAGAAAAATACAATGGGCAGAATTTTAAGAGGTGGCAACAGAAGATGTTCTTTTATCTCACTACTTTGAACCTTGCGCGGTTCTTAAAAGAGAACCCACCTCAAGTGGAACCTCCTGCTGAAGGTCAATCCTCTAATCAACAGGCTGCGCAAGCCTTGGAAGCACGGAAGCATTCAGATTTTTTGTGTCACAACTATGTTCTAAATGGTTTGGTTGACTCTTTGTACAACGTGTACTGCAAGACCAAGACTGCCAAAGAATTATGGGAGTCATTGGATCGCAAGTACAAAACTGAGGATGCTGGTACAAAGAAGTTCGTGGTAGCACGCTTTTTGGATTACAAGATGGATGATTCAAAGAAAGTAATGAGTCAGGTTCAAGATCTGCAGATTTTGCTACACGACATTCATGCTGAAGGAATGACTTTGAGTGAAACTTTTCAAGTTGATGCTATCATTGAAAAGTTACCTCCAAGCTGGGTAGAATTCAAGAACTACCTGCAGCATAAGCGAAAGGAGATGAGTGTTGAAGACTTGATTGTTCATCTTCGTATTGAAGAGGACAACAAGCTGGCTCAGAAAAACACTTATACGCCTGATTCTGCCAAGGCAAATCTGGTTGAGCATGCTTCGTCATCTTCAAAGTCTCATGTCAAGGGAAAAGGCAAGGGGAAAGGAAAGAATGACAAGAAAGGCAAAGGGAAGTCTGAGTACCTTGCTCCTTAAGCTGCAATTGTGAAACAGCAATTCCAAGGGGTGTGTTTCAATTGTGACCAGCCAGGTCACCGTGCTGCTAACTGTAAGATGCCGAAGCGGGTGACTCCACGCGAGGCAAATATGGTGAATGATGTGGACATGATTGCTATGGTTTCTGACGTCATTGCCATGATCTCTGAAGTTAACCTGGTAGGTTCCAACAACAGGGAATGGTAGGTTGATACTGGGGCTACCCGTCATGTGTGTGCTGATAAGAGTATGTTTCACTCTTTCAGAGCGGTTGACAATGGTGACAAGTTGTACATGGGCAATTCTACAACTGCTGATATCAAGGGCGAAGGAGATGTAATCCTGAAGATGACATCCGAGAAAGAGCTCAAGTTGACTAATGTCTTGTATGTTCCAGAGATTCGCAAGAATCTTGTGTCTGGTTGGCTGTTGAACAAGTTTGGTTTTCGTCTTGTTTTTGAGTCTGCTAAGTTTGTTCTTTCTAAGAATCAAATGTATGTTGGTAGGGGATATGCCCTGAATGGTATGTTTAAGCTCAATGTAACGGTTGTTAAGAATGATATCAATAAAATGAATTCTTCTGCTTATTTGATTGAGTCTTCTAATGTGTGGCATGGCCGTCTTGGACATGTAAATTTTAATTCAATGCGCCGTTTGATTAAATTTAACTGCATACCTAATTTCCATATTGACTCAAAATATAAATGTGAAACTTGTGTTGAAGCCAAACTTACAAGAGCATCTTTCAAATCGGTTGAACGAAAAACCGAACCACTTGATATGATACACACTGACATATGTGATTTGAAATCACTACCCACAAAAGGTGGCAATAAGTACTTTATCACGTTTATTGATGATTGTACAAAGTATTGCTATGTTTACTTGTTAAAAAGTAAAGATGAAGCTATAGACAAGTTTGTTCTATACAAAAACGAAGTTGAGAATCAACTTAATAAGAAAATCAAGGTTGTACGAAGTGATAGAGGAGGTGAATATGTGTCTCCATTTGCTGATCTACGTGCTAAACATGGAATTAGACATGAATTCACTGCTCCTTATTCACCTCAGCAAAACGGTATTGCCGAAAGGAAGAACCGTACCTTGAAGGAAATGGTTAATGCCATGTTGATAAGTTCTGGTTTAAGCCAGGACATGTGGGGGGAAGCCATTCTAACGGCCACTTATCTTTTAAATAAGATACCTCGTAAGGAAAAAGAAAAGACCCCTTATGAACTATGGATGGGAAGAAAACCATCATATCAGTACTTACGAGTGTGGGGGTGTCTAGCAAAGGTAGCTATACCGACTCCCAAGGCCCAAAAGATTGGACCTAAATCTGTGGATTGTATATTCATTGGATATGCTAGGAATAGCAGTGCTTATCGTTTCATTGTACATGATTCAAAAAATCCGGATATACAAAAGGGTTCTGTAATGGAATCAAGGAATGCTTCCTTCTTTGAAGATATATTTCCTTGTTTAACTAAGGAAACTGGAAGTTCATCTAGAATAGATGACAATGCTGTCCAAGATAAGAGACAATGAGATGATAATGATCTCCAAAATGAGAGACAAGATCAAATTGAGGAAGAAGAAGAAGAACCTAGAAGAAGCAAAAGGGCAAGAACCGAGAAATCGTTTGGACCCGATTTTGTTTCTTTTATGGTAGAACATGAACCTACTTCTTATCAAGAAGCGGTAACTTCCTCAGAAGGGCCTCAATGGAAAGAAGCCATTAAAAGTGAAATAGATTCTATTTTACAAAATCATACTTGGGAGCTCGTGGATTTACCTCCTGGTTGTAAACCACTAGGCTATAAATGGATCTTCAAGAAGAAGATGAAAGCCGATGGCACCATTGACAAGTACAAAGCAAGATTGGTAATCAAAGGATTTAGACAACGTGAAGGTCTAGATTATTTTGATACATATTCGCCTGTTACACGAATAACATCGATCAGGATGATACTTGCTATTTCCGCTTTAAGAAATTTGGAAATTCACCAAATGGATGTAAAAACGGCTTTTCTAAACGGGTATTTAGAAGAAGAGATGTACATGAACCAACCTGAGGGTTTCATAGCTCCTGGACAAGAGAACAAAGTTTGTAGGCTTATTAAGTCATTATATGGCTTAAAGCAAGCTCCCAAACAGTGGCATCAAAAATTTAACCACACCATGCTAGAGAGTGGATTCAAAATTAATAAATGCAACAAGTGTGTTTATGTAAAAGACACAAGTAGTGGATATGTAATCTTGTGTTTATATGTTGATGATATGCTTATCGTTGGCAGTAACGACAAGATGATCAAATCTACTAAAGACATGTTGAAATCAAAGTTTGACATGAAGGATATGGGTTTGGCTGATGTGATCCTTGGAATAAAGATCATACGAACTCAGAATGGACTTGTGTTGAGTCAAGCACATTACGTGGACAAAATTATAAATACTCATAATGCGGGGGATTCCGGCCTAGCTAGAACTCCAATTGACACCAGCAAGCATCTATCTAAAAATAGAGGCGCAGGTGTTGCCCAATTAGAGTATTCAAGAATTATTGGCATGTTAATGTACTTAATGACAGGTACCCGACCTGACTTAGCATATGCTGTTAGTAGGCTAAGTAGGTATACTAGTAATCCAAGTTATGCACATTGGGGAGCTATGACTAGGGTACTTCATTATTTGAGATACAGTCGCGATTATGGACTGCATTATGAAAGATATCCAGCTGTTATTGAAGGATATAGTGATGCAAATTGGATATCTGACATAAAGGATTCTAGATCGACTAGTGGATATGTGTTTACACTAGGAGGGGCAGCTATATCTTGGAAGTCTTCCAAGCAAACTGTTATAGCTAAGTCCACAATGGAATCAGAATTTATTGCGTTAGATAAATGCGGACAAAAGGCGGAATGGCTACGACAATTCGTAGAGGACATACCAAGGTGGCCTAAACCGGTAACGGCCATTAGTATACATTGTGATAGTCAATCGGCAATTGGCAGAGCTCATAGCATAATGTATAATGGAAAGTCCAGACATATCCGTCATCGACATAATTCGATACGACAACTACTCTCAACAGGAGTTATCTCAATTGACTATGTGAAGTCAAAGGATAACATTGCGGATCCGCTTACGAAAGGCTTAAGCAGAGAGTTAGTTAGTAAGTCGTCTAAAGGAATGGGACTAAAGCCCTTGAAGGAATGAGTTTCTATGAAGGAAAACCTAACCCAGTTGACTGGAGGTCCCAAGATCTGGGTTCAATAGGACAACCTAATCATAGAAATGTGGGGGAAGTCACGTCAATGTGGGGGAGTTACTTATATATTGTAACTTCCTAGTCCATTCCTATAACAAATGTGACTTGTTGAGAGGTTAAACATATGGTTTTTATGATTCAGGATGAAATCATAAAGCATAATGGTTCAAGATGAAATCACAAAACATGTGTTTTTAATGATTCAAGATGAAATCACCTATGTGAGAGAGAAGTGGGGTCGCTTCGAAGGGAATTGTGGGGGGCGCAATTCCTAAGAGCTCTTGCAGAACCAGGCTAGTATTCATGACCATAACGAATACGACTATGAGGACTTGACAAGGTCAGGGAGAGTCTTGTGTGAGTATGTATTGTCGTCTACGTAAACAGATGTTGAGTTCAAGGACATCGCGTCTACTTAGATCTAGGAGACTAAGTGCATCTCACAAGGGAAGGTTCAAAGGGTCACACCTACCTATCCTATGCAAGACTTAACCGCAGAAATTTCGCGGAAACTTTCGTGTGTTTTCGACCGATCTCCATTCATGTGGGGGATTGTTGGAAAAATTAGTTTTGCAAAGTGTTTTTTGCAAACTTTTGGACATTATTTAATGTATGTATATGTACATATATTTGTGTTACTTGGGGGCGTTTTGTTCTCCTCCAAGAGAGCTTCGCAACGAGCTAAAGAATGTCCAAAATAGAGTTTAAATGAATGAGATATCGTGTCTCAAAGTGAAGCACGTGAAACACAAAAATGGAAAAGTCCCACATCGCCCAAAACAAGAAGTGAATGCTTGTTTATAAGGAATTGTTGGTATTTGCTTCCAAATTCCTTTAGGTGAGCTATGCTCCCACTCTTACGTGCGCGCGCGCGCAGGGGGGGTGCAGATTGTGGGATTTCTGGGCCAAAATGAGTTCGAAGCTTTTGAACTCATGCGAGCCCGCACGACCTGCGGACACGAATGCAGCTCCGAAACCTCGCCTACGTGCGTATCTTTTTGCTGCTAGTTTCGGGTTTTCTTTTCCAGAGTTTTTTGTAAATCTATTTTAGGAATAGATTTAACTTTTTGACAAAGTTATACAGAATATTTTGTTACAAAATAAAAGATATACAAATCGTGTTAATTGATAACAGATTTGTTAAAACTTGGTGAATATTTAATCTTGGAGAACAAGATAGGGTTTTAGTATAAATATTGGCCAAGTCTCATTCGTTTTGGGACACAGAAAAGCACAACTCTTACAGCCGATTTCCAGCATTCTTTTTTATCAGATGCACACAGGTTTTCGTGATTTTTCAGGCAAGTAAGTCAAGTCCGGCTGTGCAACAGCTTTGTACGTTGTACCCTGGGAAATAGACGGCGAATCTGTTTTAAGGGAATCGTGTATAACACGAGCCTCGTGCTTTTACTGCTTTCATTTAATTTACATTATATAGTGTCTGTCTTCTGCTTCTACTCTATTCTGTCTGTATTTTATTTTCTGTTATTTACATTATGTTAATTTTATTATTTATTGTAATCTGATTTATTAATAAAAGTGTACACCGTTTCCTACAAATAATAACGATCTACTTTAGATCATGCCATGATGTAATGAGTGCACATGCACATGATACCTATACCACTCGTAACTTGAAAATACTAGTTATTGTCAAAGTAAGGTATTTTCCATACTTAGGAAAAATAAGTCCAACTAGACTTATAAAAGTCGTAATATATCGTATATAAAATGTTAGTGTTATGTTCCTCGTTTTGAAAACCTTAAAATAACGTCAATTACTCGTATAAATAAGCTTTGGGTCATACGTACTTCATTTGTTGAGAATATAGCTCTTTAATAATATTTCTAGAAAATATAGCATTTAGTAAGTAGTTCATTATTTCTATTAGTGACTATAAATATATATATATAGTTTTGACGATTTTGAAACGTGTATATCTTTGTCGTTTTAAGTTCATTTTCCCCGTTCTTTATATCCACGGATTCGTCTTAACATGTATTAATATATTTTTAATAGTTCGGCTCCTCTAGGTTACGTCTAACGCCTCTATTTATCCGTCGAAAATCGTCCAACAGCACATTAAATTTTCAGAAAATAGTTTTCGTCGTTAAACTTGCAAAAATCATATCTCTTTCGTTATAAACTCGTTTTAATCCGTTCTTTCGCCAAAAGTTTCGTTTTTGAAAGTATTTTCTAAATCTTTGGTCAAAAATTAGCCACCATCTACTGATTTTCCCACGTTTTCAAAATGAGGACAGTAGGTATATATATAGTTTCAAAAATCAATTATAGGGTTTCAAACTAGTTTCAACTTCAACCAAATCACTTTCAACAACCACAAATCTAGTCTAATCTTACCATACACCTTCTTAGGGTGTCATGGGTTCCTAAACATCATAAATCAAGTGGATCTAACAAGGATCTACCTATAATCTATTTCTAGGGCTCAAAAGTTATATATGTATAAAATGGAGTGGTATAACTAACATATGCATGTGGATCTTGTATATATATCATATGAACATTATAAAAACTTGGTAAAATTATAAACATGAGTTTTATACACTTACTTGAAAGATTAGTGAGCTTTTGATGAAAAATACTTAATTATCCTTGAGGTTTTTATTTCAAAACCTTAACTAGGATACTAATAGGACTTGTAAAATTACTAGATCTTGGAAAAATCTTGGTTCCTTGCTTGGGACTTGTGGTGGCCGGTTCAAGAGAGGAAGGAGAAGGAAGAGAGAAATTTTTCTTACTTGCATTTGTAAAATGAAAATATCTAAGTATAAATGTATGAATTATTGTTTAGACAAGAAGTACTAACTTTAATTAAGGCTAGTAGAATTTTTCAAAGGGTGTAAGAGATTTGGTGAGGGGGGGGGGGGGGGGGGGCGGCAAAGGTAAGGAGTGGGGGATTTGTTTAAGATTTTTGCAAGACTTTTGTAGATATTATGTATATATTATTAGTTTTAGAGGATACCGGGGTACCGAGTTAACTAGAAATAAATTTTAACGAAGTTAACCGGGACATAATAAAGTCATAAAAATTGTGAAAATATGTTGGGTACAAGTATTGAGTGTTTGGGTGATTATTGTTTAGTTTCTACGAAAACCGTCGTAATTATATTAAAGTTACGACACGAAATAAATAAATTTCCAAAATACCGGGTAAATTAATAATATAACTTATATATTATTAAAACAAATATAAAAATATATAAGGATCATAGTCGGGAGTGTCGGACGTGTTAGTCACATTATTGGTCGCATGTTAACGTTTATTTAAAAATAAACATACGTAAAAAGTCAAATATATCAAATGTATTAATTTGAATATCCTACGAGTGGAATAGTATGCAAATGTCATTATGATGATATGTAAGCTATTTCTAGACCGTATGAAGTGTCCCTACTGATGATTTTATGAATTCGCGGCTAAACCTGACTGGTTTCGCGAATGTAAATATTGACGATGCATGAATTCGCAGCTTAACCTGACCGGTTACGCGAATTTAAATTTCCGTAAACTAAATTTACAATGAAATGAATAAAGTACATGAATAGTGTTTTATCTTCGGAAATGAATAGTGTCATGTGAATATTGAATTTTCTGAACGCTTCTCGGAATCTCAAACTGACACAAAAAATGATGAATAGTAAAATGATGAATAGTGATCGGTGAATAGTAACTTCTCGAGATGAATAATGAAATTTCGACATCTGAACAAGGACATGAAATTACGAATTGTGACACACTGGCAGTGTACACGATCGTGTGTAGTTTAGTATTCAGTAAAACCGAGTTCGTCCCAAGAGCTATGCGTATCTGGATTATAACTTAAGTCTATGTCACGTTTTAAAGGGGTTTATGATTTGTTTGATTAATTAAACTAATAAACATAAATGAAATGCAGAAATTAAATAGATTTGAATGTAGTAGGGAGAAAGTGTACTAGCCTAGTTGTTCATCCTACATTGCTACAACTATGTTTTCTAGTTAAGCTTTCTATTGCTTCAAGTGGGGCATAAGATTCACTAGACTCTGTAACACCCCCATTTTCAACGATAGAAACGGAAGCTAAATCTGGGATATTACATCTTGATACACTGTCACAGTAATAGAAAACGACTTAAAAAGAGACGTTTTGAAAAGATATGTTACCATTCATTAAAATATCATAGTTTTACAAAATGAGGTCCCAAAATCTATGTGAAACATAGAGTTTGAATGATAACAAGTTTGAAATTCGTTCAAGTCCAGTGCCACACCGTGCCATAAGTTGCTCAGTTAGCTAGGATACATGCTTAAAAGAGTCAACACAAAGGTTGAGTGAAATTCATAGGTTTTAGTTTTGTAATGGTTTGAATACAAGTTCCACTAGGTTCAGTTGTTACATCCATCAAGGAAAATGTAGTATTTGTGATAATTGCAATGCATTTACAATTATCATGGAAAAACAGTATTGTTGCAACTAAGCTCATGACACCTCACGTTAACATGTCCAGGTCAATGGGGCAATGCAGACTAAACCATGACGGGACGTAAGGTTAACCTTTTAGTTCTCAAATATAGTGCTAATTGGTACCCGGCTGGGGAAAATCAACGGGAGTTGTCAAACTCTTAATAGATCTATTCACTATACTCATGTTCACTCGCAAGTGATTATGGTTCATGAAATTTGTTATATAATGGTGTCAAAAAGGTACTCGTGTAATAACGAATCAGGAGAAAAAGACTTGTATTCGGTTTAAAGCATGAATCCCCCTCACGGGTTTCTAAAGCATTTAAAAAGTGAGCTATAAACTCACTTGGGATTAGGGAAATTTGATTGATTTCAAAAGTAGCTCAGATATTAGACGGCCTACTCACGCAACCTAGTGTAGTGTGTATGTCAAGTCTTAGTGGGTTTGTCTAAGTTTCAACACTTTGTTTCCTAAGTAAGTATTTCTTAGGGTTTACTAGATTTAGATATAATGTAACATCGTTCGGGCCATCATAATCCAGAGGTCATGTAGTAAACGTCTGAGGAGCCAGGGCACTTTAACTCGTAAACCTAGCAAACTCGTCAAAACGAATACCCAAATGAAACCCCTCACATGAAGCTCCCTAGTATTATGATACGTTGTTAAATAAAACATGGGGTTTTAGTTTATATGAAAATATTTCATTTATATCCTCAAGTTTGAAAGTTGGCAATATATACCCTTGAGTTATAAACTTTTACGAAACTAATCCTTTAAAACTTTACAAAATAGGTCCTTATACCTAGTACTTCTAAGAAATAACAAAAACATCCCTGGGACTTAATAATTTCATAAAGTTACAATATTACCCTTATGCATGGAAACTTTGCAAAACTAGTCCAAAAACCATGCAAACTATATTTTTATGAAACAAAAGGGTTTTTAAGCTTATAACTTATTAATATAAGCTTATTTAAGTAACCTAGACCAGCTTATAGCTTATGACAAGGACTTATAACATAAAATATTACGAAAGTGCAAAATTGGGGTTTATAAATGGAAACGAGCAAAACGAAATGAACAAGGCTTAAACAAGGGTTCCTAAGTGATCTACTACAACTAATAAGCATACTAGAACTAAAAGAGAGCTTATTGAACAAGATTAGAAACTTATGTGACCTAGAATTGGGTTAGCAAGGGTTTAGGGTTTTCTCGGCAAAGTAAGGACTAGGCGAGGGATTATAGCTTGATTCTCTTGGTTCCTTGGCTTCCTAGGGACTTTTATCTACTGCTAGTACTAGTGAATTGAGGGAAGTGAAGAGTGATCGTTTGAAATGTAGGAGGTAACAAGGGTATTTATAGGGTATGGTTGGAGTTTTCTCCAAGTTATAGGTGGTGTGGTGTCGTAAGGAGGGGGTGATTCATGGAAGCTATAGGTGACTAAGAGAATCTAGGGGAGGGCTAGGAGGCGGTGTAGAGGCTGTGTGGTGGTGGTTTGGCCATGTAAAGCTACTAGGTGACAAGTAGGTGCATCACCTACTTGTAAGCTACTTGTGAGGTATTATGGTGCTTGCTTAGGGTGACAAGGAGGTGGGTGAGCTGCTGGTTGCTAGCTTAGGGTTAGTTTAGGACTTAAACTAGATTAGGATTTTATACCTAGATTAAGGTTTAGGAATCATGTCTTAAGTGATTATAGCTTGTACTAAAGATTTGGTAAGGTTTTGACCTAGTTTCGGGGCCTAAATTACCTAGTTAGGGTTTGGTGCTTAAATTCGTCTAGGGTTTACTCCCTTCAAAGTTGCACAAAATGAATGAAAACTAGAAAACTATATATAGATTTTACATCATGACGGCGTCAAGAGTTAGGTCTGACGCCGTCAACTCGCCGCCAAAATAATACTCGTATTGCCTAGATCCACTTCTGACGCCGTCACTCTTTATGTACTCTGGGTCATCACTCTTTATGTTATACGTGACGGCCTTGGCGACCCTAAAGGGTGATGCCGTCACGAACTCTTTAGAAACTCTCTGGTGCGTCACGTGTAATTGATTTATCCACCTCTTTGTCAAGTCTTGACGCTGTCACTAGCAACCTGTGACGTCGTCATGCACAATTTCCAACATGATTTTGAGACTTTGTCGTTTTCTTCACTTTTTCGCTTCAAAAACGTCCAAAATGTTTCCTTTTGTAAATTTCCTTCCAAAAGTACCTAAAATGACAAAAGGAATGATTTAGGGCAATATTTGATCAAATAATCTCGACTTTGGCCTTAAATGACCCCTCAAAAGCGGTACACATTTCGCTTCGTCAGAGAACAAAACAATGCCTTGGATAAAGTGGGATTTAGTGATCTCATCGTATTAGTCGAGGGGGCTAAATATTGGGTCACGTAAAGCAAAGAATTGGGCTTTGGTCCGAAAATGGTGGTGGCGGGATATGGTTGAAAGGGGGGGGGGGCTCTTTGGGTTAGGGTTGTGAAAAGTATATATGGTCGAGAGGGAGTGTTGGGTGAGTTTGTGAGGGGGTGATGGCGGCGGAGGTATGGGGGGGGGGGGATATTGTAAGGGTGGGGAAGGACATAGATAAATTGGGTATTGGGTTCTCATCATCTTTTGTTATGAATGTGGGAGATGGGTCGTGTATATCATTTTGGGGGGATAGATGGTGGAAGGTTTATGGATATATTTCCTAGATTGTTTCACTTGGATTGGTATAAGGAGGGTGTAGTGGCGGATAAGGGGAGATAGGAAGCGGGAACTTGGAGATGGGTATGGGATTGGGTGAAGGAACCGATGGGTAGAGTAGTGGGGGATTTGGAAGCATTGGTACAAACTGTGAGCAATACTAACATCACTTTGAATAGTAGGGACGCGTGGAAGTGGGTACTTGATGATAGTGGTGCTTTTTCATTCAAGGCTTTATCACACTTGGTAGAAGAAAAGTGCATCAATAATATTGGGAATCACAATACCGAGACGATTTGGAATAAACTTGTTCCCAAAAAGGTAAATATTTTTGCTTGAAGGGCGGTTCGTGGTAAACTTCCTGTTCGGGTAGAACTAGACAATAAAGGGATCGATCTCCACATGATTTTTATGCCCACACTGTGATGAGATGTGTGAGACTATCGATCATAGCTTGGTCTTGTGTAATGAGGCAATGAAGGTTTGGGAAAAAGTTTTCGAGTGGTGGAATTTATAGAATGTAAATGTATTCTCTATGAATGAGATGTTAAGGTAGAATGGTGGAACTGCAATTTCAGCAAGTACAAGAAATTGTGGCAATCTGTGGTGTGGACTACAGGATACTATATATGGAACAATCGTAATTGTTGAGTTTTTGGGAAAAGGTTGAAACGTTTGTAAATTTATTTCATGAAATTCGTTTGAGAGCATACGAATGGATAGTTAGAAGGTCCAGTAAATACAAAGTAAACTTGGAGCAGTGGATTGCAGAAACTGGTACATGTATGGGACATGGTTCTGGTGATCCTAGTTCGTGTGTAAGATAGGCAAGCTTCCAAACTAGCTTTGTTGGTTCTGGTGTGGTCAACAGTGGGTAGTTTGCTGGTGCAAATTGAGCATATTTGAATTTTGGAAGTTGATTTATGGTGTGAGTGGTCAAACCTTATTGTTGGCTTAAAAAGTTATTGTTTCCTTCTAGCATCTCGTTTGGAGGATAGCATTATGTTTTTGCCATTTCTTTTCTATGGCCAGTTTAGTCCCAAGTAGGGCTGAGCATCGGGCCGCTCCCGACCCGATCCTGACTATCCCTAATCCCGACAAGCCGGAAAACAGAAACCGAGTCCGGACGCGATTAAGCTTGGTTCGGTTTCGGGATAGTCAGAACGGGACGGGATTGGTCGATTTTCTCAGTTTTGTTTGTTGTTTTTTAGTTTTTGGCCCGTCCCGACCTGATCCCGACTATCCCGAATCCCGAAAAAGGAAAACACAAACCGAGTCCCAACCCGTTTGAGATCGGTTCGGTTTCGGGACTCGGGATCGGGACGGGGATTCAGGAGTCCGTCGGTTTTGCTCACCCCTAGTCCCAAGTGGGGGTGGTGGACTCATGTCCTTTTGTTTTGTATATTCATTGTATACGGTTTGTGGTTTTAATAAAGTGCCGTTTTCGAAAAAAAATTATTTGTTAAGTTTATACTCCCCGTCCCAAAATAAATGTCTAGTTTGACTTTTCAGAGTCAAACTGGTTTAACTTTGACCTTGTCTATATGCAAAATATATGAATGGATTGGATTTTAAATGTAATTTTTCATTGGTATAATTTTTCACAAGTATTATATAATAGCAAAAAAAAAAAAATATTTAAGATAAAAATTGAACCAGTTTGACTTTGAAAAGTCAAATTAAACACTTATTTTTTGACGGACGAAGTAATAAATATCTATATCATGTACTTTATTCAAGAAGATACAAAAGACGTTGTAGAGGCAACCCATACATACATCCCCATATCTTACAACATATCCGGCCATTAAGCCCGTTTTGAAAAATAGGCTCGGTCTAAATCAGCCCAAGATGGAAAGGTTAATTTTCTTTTCAATTCAAATTCCATTCTTACTATCACCAAGTCATTTTTATCATGTGCCCATATAAGAGCGTTAGTGTATGACTTATTCCGATCATGATTGGATAAAAAAAGGATAATTCCATTCCATCAACTGTTACCTGCAAGTCATAATTTCCTGCATCATGTTGTACTTCTTGAATTCTTTACAATGATTCAACAACAGAGCGGCTCCAGTAGTCACTTTTGATAAGCTCAAGAGTTGGAATGTCCCCTATTTCACGTGGTATCTATACTACTTATAAAGCAAAAATGGTCAAAGGTGAAAGTGAAAAAGTCAAGAAAATTGAAATGTGAAATGTTGAAAAATGTATATAAGGAAATTATGAAATGTAATTAATACTCTTATTAAAACACCCAATTACTTAAAAGTACAATGATTTATACACATTGTACAACCAATTAAAACAATTAATACAAATCACAAACCGGGTTGACTCGGGACGCTTCAAACCCAACGGGTTGAACCGGTTTAATTTGACCCGTTTTCGACCCAACCTAGCAAGTTGACCTGGTTTAAATCGATCAAATTTTTGACCGGAACGGTTTAACCGGTTGAACCACCCTGGTCGAACCGGGTTTCAAAACATATCTAGCAAATTAAATACAACCAATTAAAACAATTAATACAAATCACAAACAGGGTTGGCCCGGGACACTTCAAACCCGACGGGTTGGATTGGTTTAATTTAACCCATTTTCGACCCAACCTAGAAAATTGACCCGGTTTAAATCAACCAATTTTCTTGACCGGAACGGTTCAACCGGTTGAACCACTCAGGTCGAACCGGGTTTCAGAACATATCTACCAAATTAAATATAACAAATTAAAACAATTAATACAGATCACAAACCGGGTTGATCCGGGACGCTTCAAACCCGAAGGGTAGAACCGGTTTAATTTGACCCGTTTTCGACCCAACCTAGCAAGTTGACCCGGTTTAAATCGACCAATTTTTCGACCGGAACGGTTCAACCGGTTGAACCACCCGGGTCGAACCGGGTTTCAAAACATTATGTTTAATTCCCAAATCTTCAAACTTTTATTATTTTTCATTTATAACCTATAAACTTTTTTTTATCAATAAACTATTTGTCGCTATAATATCCCGTTGCTATGCACGGGTACTCGTCTAGTCTCTTTAAGAAGATAACATTTCACCAACTGTAATTGTTTCAAACATGGGAAGTTGATACTATAAGCTTCCCACTGCCTGATATTTAACCGCTCGAGTCTCAAGAATTTCAGTTGTCGAAATTGCGCCTCATCTGTCTTCCATAGGGACCCTTCGAAGGCATCCTTACTTAGTTTGAGAACCCCAAGGGTAGGTACCGATTGAATGATTGACATATCACTCCAAGGTAGATGACACCTTACTAATGTAAGACAAAACCTGATATTAAGCAAATACACATGTCGGTCGACAAACAAAACACTAAATGAATTCAAAAAATCTGCTTAACCAAACGAACCAATCTTCAACGATCTTTTCTTTCTTTTTTTCTTCATGACTAGAAGAACCTAGTTCTTATACCACTTGTTGGTAATTCAAAGACGAAACAAATAAAAAAAATGGACAAACGAAACGGATTCTTTACTCAAAGTTAACAAACCAAAATCAAATGTACCAAACACAAAATTCTAATTCAAATGTACAAAGAAAACTTGTGTCATTAATCTCTATTCGTAAGAATCCAATGACCTAATTGCCAAATTCTAATCCGAATCAAATTAGGAAACATTAAAAAATAATAATAATAAAAAAAAGGAAATCGCACAAAAAGGTATCACACTTAGATCAATTTGAATTTCAAGAATTCAATTTTTTTCCTCAATTTAAATTAGCGAATTTATATTTTGTGTAATGTAAGTTTTTTTTTTTTTTTTTTTTTTTTTTTTTTTTTTTTTTTATGTTTCGAAAGTGGTTAGCGGTCATAAGTTTAGCCGAAATGAATTTTTGTTGATCAATTAAAACGATACATACGTCTTGTTGATTAACCATTTCAGCAGAAAAAATGACTTGTAATATCTTTCAAAGAGTCGTAAGAACCTGCAAATTGATAGTGTGAAACCCTTTTAGGCTATTCGCCAAATTACGATAGGATAAATAGAAGGATAATTCCAATCCATCAACTTTTATCTGCAAGTCATAATTTCCAACATCACGTTGTTCTTCTTGAATTCTTTTCACTGAATCACCAACAGAGACACTACAGCCATCAATTTTTATAAGCTCAAGAGTTGGAATGTCCCCTATTTCAAGTGGTATCTCTTCAAGATCACGACATTTCACAATCTCTAATTGTTTGAGACGTGGAAAGTTGATACTATAAGCTTCCCACTGCTTGATTTTTAACCGCTCGAGTCTCAAGAATTTCAGTTGTCGAAATTGTGCCTCATCATCTGTCTTCCACAGGGACCCCTCGAAGGCATCCTCACTTAGTTTCAGAACCTCAAGGTTAGGTAATGATTGAATGATTGACATGTCACTCCAAGGTAGATGACACCTTACTAATGTAAGTTGTTTCAATGTCGTAGGGAGATTATTTCGACAGTTTCTTCCATAGATTCCAGTTAACTTCAAGGTTTCAAGGCATGGTTGTAATTCAAAGTCATTTCCCTCATCTGAATTGAGAATCAATGACATCTTTTTTATGACTGGAAAGTATTTCTAGAAATTTTCTACCAAATCTCCCAACTCCACCTCTGAAATGGTTTGCAAGTTCATTGGCCGATTAATAGAAGGAAGATAAAACTTCTTGTTACTCGACAAATGCCTCAAGTTTACCAAATCTGATATCTTACTTGGTAAAAGTAGAGAGCTCCGACTTGTTTTAACAATGAGGGTTTGAAGGCTCGTTAAATTCAATAACGAGGATGGAAAACCTGATAAATGCCAGATTGCAAGGTACCTTAAGTGGAATAGTAATGATATACCCTCTGGAAAATGAATGAGTTCACAATTTTGTAGATCTAGCACCCTAAGAAGCGCAAAGGAAGGGAAATGATCAGCAATGTCATAAGTCCAGGATACGGTCGTGAGAAAGCAAAAGAGTGTTCGCAAGCTTGGGGTGGGCGGATGAGCAAACTTCATGATGGGAATATCTTGATATGTAAACAAACGATGTTTATCTGATACAATAAACTTATAAGACTCTGTCGAGTTTATTCTGTGGAAGAATCTTTTTTCTTGTGCTATTCTCAGGCATAGCTCCCTCAAAAGATCATGGACTTTAAAAGATTTGACACCACCATTGGATCTCCTTTCTGCAACAATTACAAGGTTTCTGCCGACTAGATCCAAGAGGTAACCCTCCCCAATATCCTCAAAGCTTTGATTTTCAGCTTCTTGTATAAATCCCTCAGCCATCCATAACCCAATCAACCATCGGGCAGGGAACTTAAAATCTTCCGGGAAGCCTCCTAAGTAAAGAAAGCAATCTCTCAAGTGAAGAGGTAGATGATTGTAACTTAAATCCAGTGTTTCCATGTGTTTATTCTCGTCACTAGCAATGTATGACCCAACACTGCAAGAAATCTTTTTCCACGAATCTTTGTTCTCTGGTTCTTTTGCTAGAAGTCCTGCTATGACAACCACCGAAAGTGGTAGTCCCTGACATTTATTTGCAATTTGCATTCCATGTTCAATCAACCATTTGGGGCATTCTTCGCCATGAAACACCTTTTTGCACAATAACTCCCAACTTTGTAATTCCGTTAGATAGCTCAAGAAATGGACAAGCCCGTTTGGTTTTGATTTGGCATGTAGTCCAACTTCATTGAGGCGACTCGTGAGGAGAATTCGACTGCTGGTGTCATCATTGGGAAAAAGTACTTTCAGTTTCAGGTTATCCCATGCCTCTTTGCTCCAGATATCATCAATGACAATAAAATACCTCTGACCCTTTAGACTCTTGTGCAACATTTCACGAAGCTTAAAGTCATTATTGTTTTCTATATCTACTTGAACACCCAATGATGCCAGGATTTGGATCAATACATCACACCTTTTATATGTTTGAGAGACAGTAACCCATGCACGAATATGAAAATGATACTTAATAAAACGATCATTGAATACTTTGGTAGCCAGGGTAGTCTTACCAAGCCCGCCCATGCCAATGATGGAGACGACATCTAGCTTCTTTTGATCTTCCACAAGTTTATCGCGTATGACTTCAACATGATGATCAAGCCCCACAACAATTTCATCGAATACTTTCTTCAATCCTAGTGTACTTCTGCTGTTGGAAGTTCCAGCAGCTGCACACTGCATTTGCTGGCTTTTAGTCCTTTGAGACGAATCCATCTTCATGTTATCCATTCTTGTTTGAATGAGTTCTTCCTTAATGGACTTTATTGATCTCATAACATGATCAAGATTCAAGAAGGTTCTAAAGACATCAGATCTAGGAGAGTATCCTATTTTTCTGCAGTGAACACCAGATACAAATAGATCAATGATATCTTGTGCTTCTTCTGCTGTGTTTTTGAATCTTCTCTTCAGATATTGCAGTTCTGTATGTTCGCCATGAAAAAGGATCTGGATCATGGAGTCAAGCTCTTCATAAAGAAGCTGCAACTGAGGCCTTTCTAATAGAATTGATGGGTGATTGCTAATGAGTGGATTATCGTTGGAGTAAATTAGCTGCTTCAAGTTTTCCATGAACAATTCCAAGCCAGTGTATATCATTTTTAATATATTTTTCTCTGTATCTGAACAATGTATGTGGTGTCTAATTCAAGCTTTTTTGTATGTGAAACATTTGACTTAGTTTGGTTTGAATAAAATTAGTTCATGGTGGTTGGTTTCAGTCTCTTTTTTCTGTTCCAATTAAGATAAAAATATCTATACATTGAAAAATGTGGATATTGAGATAGTTTATTGACTTTGTTCACGTTTTTAATCTATAATATTGCGTCATTTAACTTTTAAAGAGACTTTTCTTTACATTATAAAGTTTCAAAGCTTATAATCAATTTGTATCACATATTTTTCATCGTTTGTTCATTGTTTTAAGTGTATCGTATTCTTAAATAGTACGAGTACTATGCGGAACCTACTAACCAACTCATTAGCTGTAGTGGTAATATTATTATTAATAATTTTGTAATATTCATACAGCAATGGGAACTGAGGTCTTTCTAATAGTAGTGATGGGTGCCGGTGGTTGATGAGTGGATTATCATTACAGCAATGGGAACTGAGGTCTTTCTAATAGTAGTGATGGGTGCCGGTGGTTGATGAGTGGATTATCATTGGAGTAAATTAGTTGCTTCAAGTTTGCAGTGAACATTTCCAAGTCCATGTATGTCATTTTTAGTACGTCTCTTTTTTTTCTGTATCTTAAGAACAATAGAACTACCAATGGGCTTGTGGACCACTGGGCATGTCTTATTCATTTAAGCGTGCCTAGTGGAGAGTAGTACCGGTTTGGGTGACCAAACCGGGAAGTCCTCCCTTGTGGACCACTGCCCTGTCGGTACGATTTCAAAGTCCTTCAATGAAGGTTTCAACCCACCAGGGTTCGAATCTGGAGAAGGCAAGGTTTACTTCAATTTAAGTGTTGTCCCTTCGGGCGACTTAAGTTGAAGGTTTTCCCCCCATCGGGTTTCAAATTGGACATGGATTTCCCTTAAAGAAAGTAACCGTTCAAAAAAAAAAAAGAACAATAGAACTAGTCAGCTGACTTGAATTAAGTTGGTTTAAATTAATAATTGAAGTGGTCAATAATGCAACGCTGTGATTGATGGTTGACTAGTATTTGTTTTCACACTGTTTTTATTAGAAAATGTCCATTTGGTGTTGGTGTTTTACGCTACAAATAATACTTGAGTTCTTAATGGTGTATGTGAATAAAATTTCAACTTCGCATATAACATTGTGTGTAAATGCTACAGTAATAAACAAGTATTTGTAAAAAAATAGTTCACTTGAAAATAAACATATAACAATAAGTGAAGTTATTTCTTTGGTTGATCAACTCTGCAACCTGATGGCAAGACCTCTCACTACTTTGGTTGGTGTTTGGTTTAGTTTCCATCATAGGGGATGGCTTGATGGGTGATGATAGTGTTTCACCAGTGTTGGCCAGGCGTTGCAGCCTGCAGGTGATGGGAATTTATACCAGATTCACTACTTTACTAGGCAAAAAAATTGTAACTTGATAAAATCATCAGAAAATATATTTTTGTAGAACATATTCTATCAAAAATTGAAACTATGCTCACAAAAACTTGAAACTGTACTTTTGACAGCCACAAATATAAACTAAATTCATCATACACCGAAATTCGATAAAAAACAGAAATTGCCTTAGAAAAAGTTAACTAATAAAATACTTCCGATGATGATGCTGTAGCCGTTAAGATTTTTTGTTTGTGTTTTTGAATTTCACCAAAAAAATTTTAACTGAAAATACGTTACAGAAAAAATGAGTTGTAGAATAAGAACTTTAAAATTAATTTGAAGAAGATGAGATTGGTTAATGAGTTTTTCATGAATTCATTTTAAAGATGGAAATGATTGATTTGGTGTTATTCCGGTTTGAAAAGTCAACATAATTTGCTTAGGTGGACATAGTATGCTGAGGTGGCATCATGAGTCACCATTTTTGATTGGTCCATTTTCTTGAGATGTCACATGGTGATGTGCCATGCCTTGTCTCTTACGTAGTATATGAGACTAGCTTCATAACCCCGATAGGCGGGTCCGCTTCATGATTATACTTGAAAAATAATGAGTATGTCAACAACCTTGAAGAATACCAACATATTATTACTAAATGAAAAAACTTAAATATTCATGTGATACATGAAAAGAATGTCAAAAGAACGAAATAAACGGTGCTCATTCAAATCCAAAATAGAACTTCTTTGTAAGTTGCAACATAGAAGATTCAATCATTTTTTGATTAAAACTCTTGAAACGATTATATATAGTTGTCCGTGTGAGAAAACTGGTTGTTGGAGAAACAACCCAACTTGTGATTAAAGTTTGGCCTTTACAGTAGTTGTCTCCGATTTAGCTTCACAGCAAACACATTGTTAGATGCATTACTTGGAAATCAAACAAATAAGGTAGTAATTTGCAAAGCACGGTATAGTGATTGAGATAAGAACACTTCACCTCAACTCTAATGAATTCGCGGCAAAATTAGCGAGCGTTACTCTTGTAGCGTTGACATTAGGTCCAAAGAATGCAATAGCCAGAGCCCACAGAAAAACAATGCCAGCCTTATTACATTAAAAAAAAGGCAACCTTTATTATACAAATATAATATTTTTTTTTTCATGCAAGCAAAATTGAATTTTGTGAAATCTAAAAATCATATTATGCAAAAATAAATAAATAAATAAATAAATAAATAATAAATGCTAAATCAATATGTCAACTAAGTAAGCAACCCCATGCACCCTATTATATATTACGATTCCATAAGGAAATATATATCTTAAATAAGCAATCCAGACACCCCTATAATGTACTACAATTACTACATCGAATGTTCCTTTTGCATACAAAAATATTATGCAAACCAAGGTCTATTTGTGTTTCTTAGTATTTATTAAAATATCCGGTTTTGTAAGCGCATATGCAACTATTTAAGGGATATAAAGGTAAACAGTTTGTCTCTTGTTCGAATCATATTTATAAATTACAATATTTGTATGCAAGTTTGAAGTGTCAGATTTACTAAAGGAACCGGTTTTTGGAATTTTTTTTCCACTATTAGAATAGCAGTTAAAGCAGATTACCTCACTTGTTTGAACAATTATTTAGCATCCGTTCGGGTCCATCCTACAATAAGCACAAAGAAATTAACATTAGTGGCATCACCCATTGCGTTAATGGGTTATTTAATTATAGCATGCTGGTATAATGTGAATTATAATGAAACTATAATGCCATTTCAAGAACAAAAATATGAAAGTAAAAAAATGTAGTAATCCAGCATCCAAACCTCCTGACACAGAGCCATATGGGCTTCAGGTTGCCGATGAGAAGACAAAGGATCTATCATCAGACATGCTTCTTGGAGGTCCAAAAGATATAGAGTGCATTCTTGGAGAAACAGGCTTAGACGTCTTCTATGGGGTTCCTGATGTTGATAGGCATGGAGGTGATCTAGGAGGTATTAGCCGAGGTATGCTTGTTTATGATGCTAACAACAGGCTCGGCAGAAATAGGAGGTCTTGGGACTGAATATAAAACAAAAGCATAAAATAGTTTTATCTTATGTGCAATATATAAATCAATTTAGATGAGTAGCAGGAAATATTATCATTATATATGTAGCTCACCATCTTTCACAGGCTCATCTTGATATATATATATATATATATATATATATATATATATATATATATATATATATATATATATATATAGACTTAGGTTAAAATAAAAAGAATAGGAAGTGATGAGGCGAAAAATGATCCGTTTTTAGGGGGTCATTTAAGCCCGAATCCGACTTTATTTGATCAAATATTGCCCTAAATCGTTCCTTTTGTGATTTTAGGTGTTTGGAGAGTGAATTCTGGAAAAGAAGCCATTTTGGACGTTTTTGGAGCATAAAAGTGAAGAAAACGGCAAAGTATCAATTTTCCATGCTGAAGACACTAGGTGACGGCGTCAAGAGTTACACCCTGACGGCGTCAGACATCAAGAATAAAACACCGTAGTTGATGACGGCGTCAAAAGTCATCCTGACGGCGTCAAAGTACCAAGAATAAAATACCGTGGTTGGTGACGGCGTCACATAGGCCGTCATAAGTAGATCAAGGCCGTCCGAGGAAGTATTTGGCGGCGAGGTGACGGCGTCACATGCTTGTCTTGACGCCGTCAGCCCAGTTTTCCTATATATAGTTTTCTAGTTTTTTCATTAAAAGAGAGAAGTTTTGGTGAAACCCTAAAGACGAATTTGGTGCATCTTTTACAGGTTTTTCAAGGGTTCCAAACCCTTGATACCTTGCACTGTAATTGAGATAAGTGTTCTTCTAATTCAATCAATATGTCTATGTGTTGGTTGTTTATATCTTGTTCTTGTCTCAATTCCATTATGCTAGGCTAGATCTCTTTTGTGTTTGCTTAGATCTAATGAAACCTAGATGTTGATTATGTGTTGATTACTTGTCTATTCTTGTCTTGGATGAATGATTTTATATGTTAGGCTTAAGAAAACTGGCAGATCTCCAAATGGTAACATGCTTGAACGTCTTAAGAAACATGAACCGAGGCGTACTAGGTCTTTATTGGTTGTATTTAATGCATGAGCCACTGTTTACAATCCCTATAGTTGTGCTGGGTCATGGTGTAGGAGGAGATAAGAGCTCATAGAGTTGGGGAGTTATGTATGCCACCCCACGAATGGTATTAAGGAATACAATCCGTCATCCATACAAGTATAACAAGTAATTAACGTGTAAAAGATGTCTAGGGAGTAGTGAAGTCTAAGTAAACACAATTTCTCCAATTACTGCTCACAACCTTAGTATAATTTAGTTTAATTTCATTTTCAGTATTTTATTTTGAATATATATTAGTTTTGGGTTAGTTGAATAGCAACTAATTCCACCCACTCTTCCAAAACCCGAGATTTTACTTGCTTTCATAAAAATATAAAAATACAAAAATAATCATCCCTCACCTTTAGAACTATTAATTAGGTTTTCTAATCCTAGCGACACTATTCCTAAGCTGAACGATCAATCCCCCGGTACTTGTCACTATACTATACTACAACGATCAGGTACACTGCCTGGTGGGGGTTGTAAGCTTCTCGAGATCCCTCGAGAGGTAAAGCCTGTTGCGATTCCCACGCATCAGGAAGCCACCATATCGTGACATGTGTCCCATTCCTACTCCCTCTTTTTTTTTTACTCTTAGGGGCTTTTTTGTCTTTTAACATCTTTCCGTTTAGTATATATATAAATTTTTTCTCATTATCACCAAAAAAAACACACATTCGACTTCTCTCCACCGTATTCTCCGCACACTCTTTTCTTCTTATCCAGCGTGATCATCGTGATCACCAGCGTGATCATTCTCCACCGTGATCATTCTCCACCGTATTCCACCGTGATGTCGATCGATTCTAACCATTGTTCATCATCATTGTCTAACCAGTGTTCATCTTTTAGTAATAATCATTCATCATCATCAACAATTTCTTCAACATCATTTAATCATGATCGTAAGTTTGATATGTTTTTTATTATTTTGTTAGTGATTTTAATTGATTTAAAATAATATTTTTATGTTTAAATCATTAATTTTGAATTTTTTATGTTTATATCAAACCTGCACACCATGTGTTTGATGATTAGTAATTAGATTTTGATTTAGGTTATGTATGAGTTTGATGCAGTAGATTTATAAATTTGATGCAGTAGATTTATGATTATGATTTCTATATATTAAATTTGATGCACATCAGGTGTGTTTGATGACTTATAATTAGATTTTGATGCAGTAGATGTATAAGCAAGATGCAGTATATTTATGAGTATGATTTCAAGATATAGTATTAGGTTTCAGTATATAAATGTGTATTGGAATCCTGCACATCAGGTATGAGTATGATGCAGTAGATTTACAAATTTGATGCAGTAGATATATGAGTATGATTTCTATATAGTAAATTTGATGCACATCAGGTGTGTTTGATTACTAGTAATTAGATTTTGATGCAGTAGATGTATAAGCATGATGCAGTAGATTTATGTAACACCCCAATTCCGGAAAAAATAGCCATTTTAAAAAATTATTATATATTCAACGTTATAAAAATTAAACAACAGAAGTCTAAAACCATAGTTTGCATATTTTGCTAAGCTAACAAAACATAACCAATCCAACCCAAACGGGTGTTACATAACAATCTATAAAACCAAGTTCAATATTGTAAACATTAAAAATAGTAGGCTAAGTTCTGGATGCCAAGTGGATTGACCACAACTACCCAACCTCACTCCCTAAGAATCTCGCAAGAATATTCCTATTTATCCTGCACGAATACAAAGACGATTTTTGCAAGAAACAAGTGTTAGCTAATTAAAGTTAAGTGATATACAACGAGTTATAAAATAAAGAAACCCCCAACAACATCATTTAAATAAGTTAACCATAATAATTTTAAACCAACAATTATAAACGAGTATAACGGAAAATGTCACCAAAACAATTCAATGCAACAATGATAATAATGCAAAGACCGCTATCCGGTTCACCCAAAGTACCCGATCCCTCGATTCCATCTATACACCCAAATTTCACGATCATAAATCCTCTCGGTAAATTAGCAACCATGGGAGCTACCCGGCTACATAAGATTCCGTTAAGATTTAATCCCGCTACCTCGCGATACATCTATAAAAGTAGAAAGCAAGTGGAACAAGCTAACTACAAGAGTGATGCTACATGTATGTGACTCATCTCTAGTCACACATCACCCCTATCCCACCAAGCCCCTAGAAAGCAAGGCGGCGTCCGATAATAATGTGAAAGATCACGCCGTGTCATGACACAATCAACCGACAATAGCTAGCATATTCTAGAAGGACAAGCCAAACCCCACTAGACTCCCCCGATAATGGTTCATGTAAGCAAGACTAGGCACACCTATGGGTCATGAACATGTATGCATCTATAAATAACATCTATACAATCAGTCACGAATATTAGGCAAGTCAACTACTATGAAACCAATATCAAATTTAAACACATAAATCAACAATAAATAAATTTAAAGAAAATATGGTTAACAAGAAACCCATGCCTTTCCCCGCTAAAAGCCCGTTTTATCTTTGTACTCGGTTTTAGAAAACCATTGTACTCACCTTACTTCAACAATAAGCTCTCCGTCCCTTAATAAGCTTCCTACAAGATAATAACAGATTCACTAAAAAAACTGTACGAACTAAAGCATCCTAAAGGTATCTTAATTGATTGGTTATGCCCGTAAGTCTATATGCTCATTATTTACTACTACAACACTTCCAAGTATAATGTGGTAAAATTTATGTTTTGAACTTCGGTGTTTAGAGCCAACACAACAATAAGATAATATATAATTAATAGAAAGTCATATACTAACCTTAGAAACATGAAAATTAACCTTCTGAGTTGCATATTAAATCCTATTGCCTTACATTCTTTTAATATATACATATATCTTACAAGCTTAGTTATTATATGTATAAATTATGACTCTTAAACTTAAGAATGAATCACAATGTAGACAACCAGTAGCCACATCCTTCTATTCTATTGATCTATCTCAAATTAACTACTACGTGATTCCTTTTTTTTTTCTTATGCTGTAAACATGTAACAGCCCTTAATACATTAATATATATCTAGATATCCTACGCAATTATACGAATCATGAGCTAGACATTTTATAACAGAAAATGGCACACCAAAGTGACCATAATGATAAGATACTCAGTAACATCGTAGGCAAACATATGTAGTTTACTTAAAAAGGCAAAGTTCTTTATTACTCGACTCAACCAATCAACCGCAAGATTATCCTAACTTTTATTCAAAAACTAATCCAAAATCTATAGCTATAATTCATACCTTAACTGTGATGAAAAACCGAACTCGAACCTAAAAGCAAAATCGCTATTCAGTAGCACCTTTGTGCAGCCTTTCTCTCCATTTATCGATATCTTTCTTTAGGGTTTAACTAGGCCTCAACTTGCAATATAACTCTGGTATAATATAATTACGTAAGGCAACCCATTGATATACTAATTCAACCGACTTATCAGCCTCATTCTATTGATACTATTAACACCCTATACACCTAGTTCCTATCACATGTAGTCCCTATACTTACTAACTAGTGTTACCTTTTAAATCTTAAATAATTATTATACCATAAAATTTTACCTTATTAAATTACGGGTCTTTCAATTCTCCCTCCCTTAAGAAGATTCGATCCCCGAATCTTTTTCTGATATAAACAAATGAGGGTACCGCTCCCTCATCTCATCCTCCGCTTCCCAGGTCATGTCTGCGCCACGATTATGCTTCCATTGAACCTTGACAAGCTTGATCTTCTTTTTCCTCAACTTTTTCACTTTTCTATCCATAATAGCAATAGGCTCCTCAATTAGCCTTTTTTTCTCATCAACTCGAAGTTCCCCTAATGGCAATATATCATTTTCTTCCGCTAAACATTTTCGTAAATAACATACATGAAAAGTGTTGTGTATGCCATCCAATTCTGTAGGTAACTCAAGTCGATAAGCTTGATCACCAACTCGTTCCAACACCTTAAACGGCCCAATAAAACGAGGATCTAACTTTCCTCGTTTGCCAAAACGGATTATACCCTTCCAAGGTGAAACTTTAAGCATCACATTTTCACCAACCTCAAAAGTCTTTGGTCGATGTTTCTTGTCAGAGTATTTCTTTTACCTTTCACGTGCCAGTCTCAAATTATCTCGAGCTATAGCAACTTTGTCTGTTGTGATTTGTACGATTTCTGGACCCGTATACTACTTGTCACCCGGTTCCAACCAACAAGTAGGAGTTCTACACTTCCTACCATACAACATCTCATAGGGCGGCATTTTAATACTAGCATGATATGTATTGTTATACGCAAACTCCACCAACGGTAAATGTGAATCCCAACTACCACCATATTCGATAACACATGCCCGAAGCATGTCTTCCAATGTTTGAATGGTACGCTCACTTTGACCATCTGTTTGAGGATGGTAAGCTGTACTCAAATTCACCTTTGAACCAAATTCTTCTTGAAGCTTTTTCCAAAACCGTGAAGCAAAACGGCTATCTCGATCAGAAACTATAGATAAAGGTACACCATGCCTCGCAACCACCTATCGAATATACAACTTTGCTAAATTTTCCAATTTCTCATTTTCTTTAGTTGCCAAGAAATGAGCACTTTTTGTCAAACGATCTACAATCACCCAAATCATGTCATTACCCTTTGGTGTTCTGGGCAATTTAGTGACAAAATCCATGGTGATTTTATCCCATTTCCACTCGGGTATCTCTAATTGTTGAAGTTCTCCATATGGTTTCTGGTGTTCTGCCTTAACTTGTGAACAAATTATACACTTCGCTACATATTCCCCCACGTCCGATTTCATTCCTGGCCACCAATAATTAGGTTTTAAATCTCGATACATCTTGGTGTTACCTGGATGAATTGAATACTTAGACTTATGTATGTCATAAAGAAGTATTTCACGAACTCCTCCAAGTTTTGGTATCCACAAACGACCTTCAAAAGTCTTCAATCCTCGATTATCTTCACCTAAAAGTAAGTGTCGTTTTAACATTTCCTCATTCTTCAAGTTTTCATCCTTAAGAGCTTCTTTTTGAGCTGCCCGAATCTGTTCTAATAGCCCCGATACTACTTCAATCCTCATTGAGTGCACTCGATATGCTGATTTAGGATCCTTTCGACTCAACGCATCCACCACCACATTTGCCTTGCCCGGATGATACTTAATCTTACAATCATAATCAATTAACAACTCTAACCAACGCCTTTGTCTCATGTTCAAAACCTTTTGATCGTGCACATGTTGCAAGCTTTTATGATCAGTGTATATGGTAAACTTCGTGCCATATAAATAATGTCGCCAAAGTTTCAAAGCAAATATCACAGCCGCTAATTCTAGATCATGTGTTGGATAATTCTCCTCTGCAACCTTCAACTGTCTTGATGCATAGGCAATCACTTTACCCCGTTGCATAAGCACACAACCCAGTCCTAAATATGAAGCATCACTATACACCACAAAGTCCTCATTTCCTTCCGGCAAGGAAAGAATAGGTGCTTCACATAATTTTTTCTTCAAAGTTTGGAACGTTTCTTCCTGCAACTCGGTCCATAAAAATGGTTCTGTTTTCTTTGTCAACTTCGTCATTGACGAAGCAATTTTAGAAAAATCTTGAATAAACCTCCTATAGTAGCCTGCTAATCCCAAGAAACTCCTTATCTTGGTAGGATTTTTAGGTGATTCCCACTTCTTGATCGCTTCAATCTTAGCCGGGTCCACTTTTACCCCTTCACAATTGATCAAGTGACCTAAAAATTGGACCTCTCGCAACCAAAATTCACACTTAGAGAACTTTGCATAAAGCTTTTCCTTGTGCAAAGTATCCAATACTTCTCGAAGATGTCTCCGATGCTCTTCCTCACTCTGTGAGTATATCAAGATATCATCAATGAACACAATAACCGACTTATCTAAGAACGGTCAACAAACACTATTCATTAAGTCCATGAATACCGCAGGAGCATTAGTTAACCCAAATGGCATTACAAGAAACTCATAATGGCCATAACGTGTCCTGAAGGCCGTCTTTGGAATGTCGCACTCCTTCACTTGCACCTGGTGATACCCTGATCTCAAATCAATTTTTGAAAAGTAACTTGCGCCTTGTAGTTGATCAAACAAGTCATCAATCCTTGGTAATGGATACTTATTCTTTATTGTCACCTTATTTAGCTCTCGATAGTCAATGCACATACGCATTGTGCCATCCTTTTTCTTCACGAATAAAACCGGTGCGCCCCAAGGCGATGAACTTGGCCTAATAAATTCCTTATCAAGAAGATCTTTAAGTTGTGTCACCATTTCCTTCATCTCTGTGGGTGCCAAACGATACGGTGCCCGAGCAATTGGCGCCACACCAGGTACCAAGTCAATTTTAAACTCCACGTGTCGTGCCGGAGGTAAACCTGGTAAGTCATCTGGAAATACGTCTACATACTCGTTCACCACTACAACATCTTCAATTTTTTTCTGCTCCTTTTTCGCATCAATTACATAAGCCAAAAAGGATGGGTATCCTTTCACTAGGCACCTTCGTGCTTTCATAACCGAAATGATTCCCAAGTCTCCACCACGTTTTTCTCCATAAGCGATTACAAATCCACCCTCGGGCAGGGGGATGCGTATCAATTTCTTTGAACACACGATTTATGCTTCTTGCCTACTTAACCAATCCATGCCTATCACCACATCAAACCCCTTTATTCATATTGGTAACAAAGTCACTGGAAAGGATTTGTCATCTATTTCAATGTTGCACCCCTCAAATTTCTCACGAACAGATATAAGTTCTCCATTAGCTATTTCAACATCTAAAGTGATATCTAAATTGCTTCGAGGCATACTAAATGGTTTACAAAACTCAAGTGACACAATAGATCTATTTGCACCAGAATCGAATAAAACACTAGCAGGTAAAGAATTAACAAGAAAAGTGCCAGTAATCACCTCATCGTCGTCTTTTGCTTCCTCTGCAGTCATGTGAAAAGCGCGACCCTTTGGTTTAGGTAGATCTGCCTTCTTGGTTCCAATAGCTCCACCAGTCTTCTTTTTGGGACAATCAATGGCTATGTGTCCCATTTCCTTGCAATTGTAGCATAACACCTCAGTACTCGTACAATCCCGCATAAGGTGACCCATCTTTCCACAACGACGACATCTAATTGTATCCTTTGAGCACGCCCCATAGTGAGATGAACTGCAAGGAGTACACCATTTTCGCGTACCTTGAAATCCAGATTTCTTGACATTTGAATTACTCTTGAGTTTCTTTGATGATCCAGATGACCCATCCCATTTCCTCTTTTCTCCTACAAACCCCGACTTCCCGTCCTTAGCTATGAGATCATCTTCCACCACTTTGCTTGCATCCATTGCCTCTTCCAAAGTATTCTTGATCCGAACAGCTGTACGATACTCATAAGGTAGGCCCTGTACATAGCGATCAACCTTTGATTTCTCATCTGGACAAAGTCTCATCGCAAATTGTAGCTTCTCGGTGAAAGCCATGTTATACTTATCAATACTCATATTTCCTTTTTGTAAGCTAAGAAGTTCTCTCTCAATCCTTTGAACTGCACCAGGTCCACAATACTTTGTCCTAATCTTATTGGAAAAGGCATCCCAATTCATATTATCTCTAGAAGTCCTAGAAAGAGCTAAACTGACAGAGTTCCACCATTCTAAAGCTATTTATGAAGAATTCAAGGAACATGGGTTATACAAAGCAGCATTTTCTTTATCAAGTTTCAAATGCAAATTTTGGTCCTGCTATTGGGTTTAGATTGATGAAACAGCTCCATGGTGGGTTTGATCGAGTTGGTACAACAGTCATTGACTGTAAGAATCAGAAGAAAAGAATTAGTGTTTTTATTGGAGATAGAGATGCTCAAATGGCTGTTGAGAAGTTGCTGAGTCGAAAACTTCATTCGCCTGGTGTTTTTGTCAATTATTTTAAAGGTGAAGCATATATTCTTTACTTCATTAAAGTTTAACTATTTTCAAGTGCATCATAATTTATTTTATAGTGCATCACAGTTTAGATTATGCAGTTTTAGTTTCTTACATTTTAGTTTTTTTTTTTTTTTGTTTAGGTGATGATGATAAATTGGTTGGTCTTTTCTGGGCTGATGAAGAAGCTATTAAAGACTACGCTATTTTTGGTGATATAGTTTCGTTTGATGCCACATTTAGATCCAACAAGTATGATTTCTTGCTTATGTTATTTTAATTATTTTTCTATTTTATACAAATTTTCATTTAATTATTTAATATGATTTCAAATTATAGGTATCAGATGGTATTTGTTCCCTTTACTGGTATAAACCATCATAATCGTTGTCTTACATTTGCCTCGGGTTTGCTTGCTGATGAGAGTGCTGGTGCTTACAAATGGTTACTTGATCAATTCAAAGAAGCTTTTGGTAAAGATCCAGATGTTGTTATTACTGATCAAGATCCATCAATGAAAATTGCTATTGCAGAGTGCTTCCCGAACACCAGGCATCGTTTGTGTATATGGCATATCATGTAGAAATTGACTACAAAGGTATTTTTTATATCCATGCCTATGATGCACTACATTATACATTATAATGCAGTTAATTTGTTTTATATTCATGCTTTATGTTGCCTAAGATGCACTATTATTTTACAAACTGATGCAGTTGAAATTTATATTATCATTTCTTTATTTTTACAGGTTGGTATTGCACTTTGTAGTAGTACAGATTTTAAAAGACGCATATGCGATATTGTATGGACTGACCAGATATTGCCAGAAGAATTTGAGAGAGAGTGGGAATGTATGATAAATGATTTTGAACTCTGTGATAACAAATGGTTAGGTGATATGTTTAATATGAGGGAAAGATGGATACCTGCGTATCTACGTGATGTACATATGGCGGGACTAATGCGTACTACTTCAAGATCAGAAAGTGAGAATCATTTTTTTTGGTAAATGGACCAGTCCTCACCTTACTATTGTTGAATTCTTAAGCCATTACGACACTGCTATAGAGTATCAGAGGTACATAGAGCGCAAGAATGACCATGATTCTAGATATAAAACTCCAGTATTCAAAACAGAACTTCTGATGGAAAAAAAAGCATGTAAGCTATATACTAGAACACTATTCTTCGACGTGCAGGATGAGATTTATGCTTCGTATAAGTATTTGATGAGTGTGTAAATACTCATCATTTTTACCGTATTTTAACTGCCAAAACGCGAGAAAACACTCAAGAATGCATCAAAATAATGAAAATATCCCAAAGATCGTGTTTTATATGTTTCAAATGCAAAATAATCGAAAACAAACGAAAAACGAACAAAGTTTGCATAATTGGCAGTTTCAGTCCCTCAACTTTCAAAAATTATCAAAACTAGTCCCTGAGCGTTTATTTCAAATAAAAAGTCAACCCAAGTTTCTTAAAAGTCAAAAGAAGTCAAAAATGATCTTTGGGTAAAAAACTTTCAAAAATGTACAAGTTTAGTCCTCAGAATTTCACACTTGGCATGATTGATCCTTGTACTTTCATAGATTGGCAGAAATGGTCCCTGGAGAGTTTTTATGAAGAAAAGTCAACAAAAAGTCCACCATGAATCATATGATGACATTTCTAGTCCCTGAATGAAGTTTTAAGAGTTTGGCCATTTTAGTCCCTCAAGTCTCAAAGATGGCAATTTTGGTCCCCGGGAATTTTACTTTGGAGAAAAAATGTTCAAAAGACCCTTGGGAATTTAAGACTTGTTGAGTTTGATCCTTGGTAATAGTTTGAAAATATGGCAGTTTAGGCCCCCCAAAGAATTCAGATTCTACACTTAATATCCTTGGGCCTTAAATCCTAAACGAAATAAAACTAACACTCCATATTACCCTAAGCCCAAAAACCACAACCAGCCCAAATTACACCCTAAAGCCCACCCCGGAATATTAATATCAAAAATCGGTCAAAGGGTCAAAGAAGTCAAGAATACGGGTCAAACTCACCATCTTTTCTCCTTCCCTCACCTCTTTACCCAGCGAACACAACAACACCACCACCATGGTGTCTGCTACACTCAACCCACCATCAAAAGCACCCAAGTCACTCCCCCCAATCCCACTAAACCCTCACAACTCGTACCTAACCCCTCAAATACACCCTTGCAATCCCAAACCCTCCACAAAAGTTTTGGCGCCAGAATTACATCAAGGGCTAGGAGCACTTTAAAAGCAATTGGATGGTTGGGATTCATTCAGAAGGTCACAGGAATCAATTTTAGGGCTGATTTGTCTCAAGGAAGAAGCACAATTGGAGCATTTCGTACCTACCACTTCTTAGATTTTTTAGTATAAATAGGTAGCTTTGTAAGCCATGATGGCATCCATCTATCTTTGTATCTTTCTGTTTCTTTTTATTGTAGCAAAACATTTCAAGTTTAATGAAAATCTTATTTGAGTAATTTTGATTTCGTGTAAAATCCTAAGTTTATTTGCTTTTCAGTTGGAATACTTTTCATTTATTTCTAAATCTAATCTAAGTTTATGTGAAATCAAAACAAAAATTGAAAGTCAGAAAAAGAAAAGAAAAAGAAGAAACTCAGAAAAAAGAAAAAAAAAAGAAAAAAAAAGGAAGAATTGAAAGAAGTGAAGTCAGCATAATTCAAGCTTATGGAAGGAATGGTGATATGGTTTAGAGTCCCATGGGGGACAGTAGGTTGTTCATGTTGTTCTTAGTTTTCAGAATTCCCATCTTGGATGTCAAGTAAGAATTTTGATCCAAGTTTTCCTAATTTGTGTGTTAAGTGATATTAGTTGTTATTAATTGCTTGAATCTGTTTATTTAAAGTTATAGTAGCTCAGTAGTAGTCAATTGATCAAGATTGTGTTTTAAATTAGTGGTTTCCTTTGGAAAGCTTTGAAATCAGTTAGGAATAGGGGTGTTTGGCACAAGAGATTAAGCTAGGTTGTCATTATTCTTTTAACTTAAAAGTTGTTGGTATACTGTCCATGAGTCACTACTTGTCTAATTTGACCAAGTAGCTAGTCACTTAAGTGCAAAAAGTCATAACTCCTTTGCAAATTCAATGGCAGCCTAGCTGTTGATGGTTTAATACTTCACACCCTTGATTTCAATCCAAAATCCGTTTAGAAAGCTTAATTCACTTTCAATTAGGTTGAATACACATTGATTAATCAATAAGGGGCAGCTTGGGTTCATAAAAGTCAACTTGAGTTTAAATTTCTTGAAAAGTCAAACTGCATACTCAGATTTTTGGTCAATTTCAAATCAAGCTCTAGGATTCATAAATGAATGGAAATCAGTAGGGTTTGTTGATTTTAGATGTTTACCAGCTTGTGCATCTAAATCAAAAAGAAAATTTGGATTTGGAGTCGATTTGGTTATTGGAATTTGCGTTGGAAGTTACCTTGTTGATTATGATCTACCCTGCAGCTCAGATTTTTTTCAAATTAAGAATGGTTGTAGATTGATCTCTTGGAAGTGTTAGGTATTGAGATTTGTAGCTTTAGAAAACCACATAGGTAGACTATTTAGGATTGCTTTTAGTTTGCCCAAACTGATTATTTAGGCTTATTAATAAGCTTTCTTTTGGCCTGTGTTTGACCATTTCTGCTGCTGCTACATAGTTCTTGTCGAGTGTTCTTGAAATTCTGCTTGTTCTTGATCTTGTTATTGTTGTTGTTTCTGTTATTTGATCCTTGTGGCTGTAATTGTTATTGTTATTTTAGTTTAAGCTTTTGTGGTTTCTGGGCTTATTTGGCTGTTGCAAAAAGAAAATATATATATATATATATATATATATATATATATATATATATATATATATATATATATATATATATATATATATATATATATATATATATATATATATAAATAAATAATAAATGGTTCTCAAAAAAGGTTGAGACCAGGTTCGAACCTGGGTCTCCTTCAACAAACAAACACCACACACCACACTCTGCTACCAGTCGCCCTTGGGTCTTTTTCAAACACATCTTGCAAAATTAAATACTTGACCCTTGTGTTGTTTAGCTTAATATATCTATACCAGTTTCTGTTTGCTTCTTTCCAGCTTATTTAAATTGCTTATTTCAATTCTTTTATTTTTTTTAGGTTAATTTTAAGTTTGTTTAATTACCAAAATTTTTTTTAGAATTTTTAGATTAGTTTTAATATTTATTGTAATTTAATTAGTGTTAAATAGATTTAAATTCATTATAAATAGAATTTTTGTTAAAAAATTATTTTTCTTTTTTTTTTTAAAAAATTTTCTTTTGTCATTTAGTACGTAAGAAAATTATTTGTAGACCCGTAGGACTTGCGTAGCTAGAAATTCACGTTTTTATTTGCGCGTTGACGTTTATTTAGAATAAACGTCACGTTTATGTGAAATTTGTAATTTTTAGGATTCCCGATACCTAACTTTGTTTCCCATAGTGTTTTAGGACCCCCTAGTTTGCCGATTGCCCTTTTATTTCTCCTTAGGTTATTTTCAATCAATTTACGTTTGTTAATTCACAATTTTCGTTAATTTAACGTATTACAAAACCAAACAATCTTTCACAACCAAACATACAAGGTTTTAATCTCGATCTCACTCGAAGCTTTCCATTCACACCTCGTTGGGGTACGACCCGGGAAATCACTTCCCGATCTCACAATTTGAATATCACTTTCAAAAGTTTTGCGAGGTAATCGTTTTTCCTAAACGGTTTACTCGTATTACTTTTACGTCTATTTGTCTCACGATAAATTAGACTTCACGTTTGTTGATATTTTTGATAAATTGTTTTTGCACACCAAAACACAACGAATCAAATGGCGCCGCTGCCGGGGAGGCTGTGTGTCGAAAGTCTCGATAAGGTTTAGACGATTAGTCTTGTAGAACCTTCGCAAGAAGTTACGCTTTTATAAAACTTATAAAAAACCAAAAATATTTTTCTTTTGTTTCTATATATGTATGATATCTATATAAGATAAAGAAAAACACAAAAAGATTTTCCCGTTTCTTTGTTTAATAATAACTACATTAAAATCTTACCACCGCAAACCAAGGCAGAACACCTACCAACTAGGGGTGTGATCATAATAAGTTCCCAAACCAAAGATCAAAACTTGGCTTTGTATCACTTGCGTTTTGGAAAACTTTTAAACGAGAAACACACTTTAAGAGGAGTCGAAACGGTATGTGGCGATCCAACGAACTTCGCCCAGTGAGAGATCCATTCTTCTCTCCCACTCCTTTGTGCGTTTTTCTTTAGAAGTTGACCTTGCGTTCTTGATTATTGGTTTAAGTTCCCTTGTCGTTAAAGTGGTATTGTTTTAATTGATTTTTTTGTGGTGCATGCGTACTCGTTCACAATCGAAGCGAAATCGTCAACTTAGAAACGTCACCGAACTACGTCCTATTGTTGAAAATCCTGTTCCGAAAATGGATGAAAATCGTGAACCTTCGAAGGATGACCCAATTCCCGATCTCCGCACGATGGAAGAATTGTGTCAACCTACTATGCACGGAAGGGGTGGCCCTATTGCCCCTCTCAATATCGCGGCTACGGATTTTGGACTTAAGCATCATATGATACAACAAGTCCAAAACTCGTGCCAATTCCATGGTTTGCCGGGTGATGATGCAAACAAACATCTTGATAAATTTCTCATCGTCACCCAAAGCATGAAACAAAACGGTGTCACCGATGATGCCCTTCGTTTGTGCCTCTTTCCATATTCTTTGACTCATCATGCCACTGCGTGGTTTGATCGACTTCCAAAGAATTCCATTCATACCTTTGAAGAGATGGTTGCTAAATTTTTGGCCAAATACTTTCCACCATCTATGGTCACGAAGTTACGTAATGAAATTAGTAACTTTCGTCAGCTTCCCGAAGAGTCCTTATTCGAGGCATGGGAACGCTACAAGCTTTCAATCGATCGGTGTCCAAATCGTAACATGTTGTTAGTCACTCAAATAGATACCTTCTATAATGGGTTGACAATGAGACACCGAGATACAATCAATGCTGCTGCGGGTGGTACCTTATGAAAAGGCGACCCGAAGAGTGTTATGATCTCATTGAAAACATGACCGCTCACCATAATTTTTGGGACTCCTCAGCCGAGAGAAACGAGTCATGTAGATCTATCACTCCCGCATCCAATGAAATAGCGACTCTCACAAAGAAGCTTGATGACTTATCTACGGCTATGTTGAGGATGAATCAAACCATCCAAAACCAACAAGTCAAAGTCGTAGCTCAAAGTTGTGAAATGTGTGGAGGTCCACATTCTTATTCCGAGTGTCCTGCCATTGTTGGCCACACTTAAGAGAACGTATACGCTGCTCAAAGTTCCTGCAATTTGGGAGGTAATGCTCACCAACCGCAAGGGGACCGAAATCTTCTTAGCTATTGTTCTAACAATTTCTTTGGACCACCTGGGTTCAATCAAAACCAAAGCCAAAGTTTCAATCCTAACCAAAATAACCAAAACCGTAACCAAAACCAAAATCGAATGAACCAAGGTTTTCAAAACCAAGAGAATTTCAATCAAGGGTTTCAAAATCAAGGAAACTTGAATAGAAATCAAGGTTATGGTAATCAAGGTTATGGAAATCAAGGAAACAATTTTCATAGTAATGGTAATCAAAACCAAGGAAATTTTCAAAACCAAGCTTTCAATCAAAATAACCAAGCTCAAAATTTTCAAAATCAAAACCAATCCGTTGTTCAACCTCCATCATCATCCGATGAGGTTTTGAAACAATTCATGAAAGCTCAAGAAGAAACAAATAGGTTGTTGATCACTCAAATTTCTGAACGGGAACGCTACCAAGCAACACGATCGCCAACCCGAAGGGTGATGTAAAGGCGATCACAACCCGTGGTGGGGTTTCTTATGATGGACCCGCGATTCCTACTACCTAATCTTCTTCTCCTCCTGAGGTAGTGGAACGTGAACATGAGGCCACAAAGGACAAAGTGCAAATTACAAGCACACGAAGTACCGCACACGTCCAACCTCATGTTGTCCCAAAAACCAAATCCAAACCGGGAATTGTTTTTGAACCCTCGGAAAATCCCGTTCAACCAAAAGCTTCAATACCATATCCTTCGCGTTTAAATGATCAAAGACTCCGTGAGTAAACTAATGATCAAATGAAGAAATTTCTTGAAACTTTTCAAAAATTGCACTTCGACATTAGTTTCGCGGATGCTCTTCTCTATATGCCCAAGTTTGCTTCCACCTTTAAGAGTCTTCTAAGTAACAAAGAGAAACTATTTGAACTCACCAAAGCTCGTTTAAATGAAAATTGTTCGGCGGTTCTCCTAAAGAAACTTCACGAAAAATTAGGAGACCCCGGAAAATTTCTCATTCCATGTGATTTCCAAAAGCTTGAGGAATGCTTTGCCTTGGCCGATCTTGGCGCTAGCATAAACCTCATGCCTTTCTCTATTTGGCAAAAACTTTCACTTCCCGAGCTTACACCAACACGAATGACTCTAGAATTAGCAACCCGTTCGGTTACGATTCCGAAGGGTATTGCTGAAGATGTCTTTGTGAAGGTTGGCAAGTTCCATTTTCCTGCCGACTTCGTAGTCGTTGATTTCGATGCCGATCCTCGTGTCCCCCTTATTTTGGGAAGACCATTCTTAAAAACGGCTCGTGCACTAATCGACGTCTTCGAAGGAGAAATGACTCTAAGAGTTGGCGATGAAAAGTTGGTCATAAACATTGAAAACACTTCAAAAGATCTTCTCGACCTTGAACGAGAAGAAATTAACCGACTTGATGTCATCGATTTTGCATGTGATGACCATTTTGAAGAAGTGTTTGCAAGGATCAATCAATTCTTCCATTGATGTCTCTTCCGCTTCTCTTACTCCATTTTTGGGAGGTGACTTCATTTTGGAAGAAATTGAAGCTTGTTTGTCATGTGATTCTCATGTTGATCATGATTCTATCAATCCCGAGGAAGATATACTTCTACTTGAGAAGTTGCTTAATGATGATCCATCATCTCTTCCTCCAAAAGAACTTCATAACTTGGAAGTCAAAAATGTTTAAAAAACTGATGACTTTCCTGAGGTCGAACTCAAGGAACTTCCGCCTCATCTCGAGTACGCATTTTTGGAGGGCGACGATAAGTTTCCCGTCATTATTGCTAAAGACTTGAATGAGGAAAACAAAACCGCTCTTCTCAAGGTTTTAAAGTCACTCAAGCGAGCCATTGCTTGGAGACTTTCCGACATCAAGGGTATTAACCCGGAATTTTGTATGCACAAGATTTTGATAGAGGAAGACTTTAAACCGGCTGTTCAACAACAAAGAAGGGTAAATCCTAAGATTCATGAGGTTATCAAGCAAGAGGTCATTAAACTTCTTGATGCCGGTTTGATTTACCCTATTTCGGATAGTCCTTGGGTAAGTCCCGTTCATTGTGTGCCCAAGAAAGGTGGCATAACGGTTGTAAAAAATGATGATAATGAGTTAATTCCTACTCGATTGGTAACGGGTTGGCGCGTTTGCATAGATTATCGAAAATTAAACGACGCCACCCGTAAAGACCACTTTCCATTACCTTTCATGGATCAAATGCTCGAAAGATTGGCGGGAAACGAATACTATTGTTTCCTTGACGGTTTTTCGGGTTATTTCCAAATTCCCATCGACCCTCAAGATCAAGAGAAAACAACTTTTACATGTCCATATGGAACATTTGCTTATCGACGCATGCCTTTTGGCTTGTGCAATGCTCCGGGCACGTTTCAAAGATGCATGATGGCCATTTTTCACGACATGATCGAGAAAACAATGGAGGTCTTCATGGATGATTTTTCGGTCGTTGGGAATTCATTTGAATCACGTCACGTTTATGTGAAATTTGTAATTTTTAGGATTCCCGATACCTAACTTTGTTTCCCGTAGTGTTTTAGGACCCCCTAGTTTGCCGATTGCCCTTTTATTTCTCCTTAGGTTATTTTTAATTAATTTACATTTGTTAATTCACAATTTTTGTTTATTTAACGTATTACAAAACCAAACAATCTTTCACAACCAAACATACAAGGTTTTAATCTCGATCTCACTCGAAGCTTTCCATTCACACCTCGTTGGGGTACGACCCGGGAAATCACTTCCCGGTCTCACAATTTGAATATCACTTTCAAAAGTTTTGCGAGGTAATCGTTTTTCCTAAACGGTTTACTCGTATTACTTTCACGTCTATTTGTCTCACGATAAATTAGACTTCACGTTTGTTGATATTTTTGATAAATAGTTTTTGCACACCAAAACACAACGAATCAATATTGCATTGCATTGAGTGTTGATCAAGTTGAGAATATGGAGAAATATGCAGTTCGTGATACTCAGTATCATAATGGAAGTCGTGGTGTCAATGATTTTCCTGTTTATCAGGTATTTATCAGAAATATTATATACCGTAATGCATACTGATTCACACTTCTATATTATATACTCTATTAATAATCATAGTGATGCAGTAGTTTATTCATTATGATGCAGTAGATTTTGCACTGTGATGCAGTAGATTTTGCACTATGATGCAGTAGTTTTATAAACTTTAATGCAGTATTATTTTTATAAACTTTAATGTTCTAGTATTTTTTATTTTATTAATATCTAAATTTAGTGCATCGCCTATTTTATTAAATCTCAGTGTCATAGGTAGTCCATCTCATTATCTTAATTTATTTTGTGACAATTTAAATATAATTTTGATTTGTTTTCATTTATTTTTTGTAGGTTGATTTTTGTAAGTCTGAGATGATTGTTTAATGTAGTTGTAACCGATATGAGTCGTATGGGCTTTTGTGTCGTCATGCATTCTATGTTTTAAGGATGAACAATGTTAAGGAGTTTCCTCGAAATTACTTAAAACAACGTTGGTTAAAGAATGCGAAGCCTTCAAGATCTACTCTTCCAAGAATAATTGGTGCATCAGATTTAGTTCGGAATGAAGTTCTAGATTTGTATGAGATTTTTGAATCTACTGTTGATCGTTTGGTACATGATTTGAGCAAGATGGCTATATATAAAGACAATTTGAAAGAGTTATTGGATCAAGCTGTTATTGATATTCCAACAGTTCCAAAGTTGAATGGGAAAGCTGTGATGAGTTCGATGCTAGGTGTCAAAGAGCCGGAGGAACAAACCTTAAACAATCCAGGCCTAAGTAAAATTAAAGGAACTGGTTGTTTTTCAAGGTTTAAGCCTATACCTGAAGTAACTGCTGAAGAACTATCAAAGAGAAGGACGTGTGGCGTATGCGGTTAGAAGGCAGGCCACAATTCTAGGACTTGTGGAAAGGCATTGGCTGAAACTCCACCATCAAAGAAACAAAAGCAACAAGATCAACCAAAAAGAGCTGGTTTGAGACAATCTACACGCAAGAATTGAGTATTCTTTTTTTTTTATTGAGTCTACACGCAAAATTGAGTATTCTTTTCCTTTATTTTACGAATAAAGCACTATTATGAATTGAAAAGAAAGAAGGGTATAGCATACAATTTTAATGGAATATCATATTAGTTTAAATATTTTTTGTGTTATATCATTTTGCTGTCATTATTTAGTTCATAATGATGCATTACAGTTTTAAACTGAGTTTCAAGCAGCTATATACATTATGATTTTATTGTTTGATGCAATAGATTTTGCACTGTGATGCAGTAGATATAAACAGTGATGCACTAGATTTTTGCACTGTGATGCACTAGATTTTTGCAATGTGATACACTATGCAGTAACAAAGTAATATTTATGTAGTAATTATCAAAAAATTAATCAAACCAAAACCATAAATAAAAGCAATAAGAAAGACTGGTCATTAAAAAGAGTAGTACTTAGTTTTCAACAACCATTAAGCAAATGTAAAAGTACAATAGAAACATGATCTAAACATGATCATTAAAATATATCCAAAAGCTACCAGTCTTCAAGTGTCTTGACTAGAGTCTCATTAAACATCTTCATCAAATTTGCATCAACTTTGACATCATTTTGAGTTATAATCTTTGACTTCTTTTCTTTCTTCTTTAGAAAAACTTCTGCATCTTTTATTAATTTCTTCTTGAGGATATTGAGATCTTTTAGTAATATCTTTGCCAAGTACTTTGCACGAACTTTGTAGTTCATTCAGAAATACTCCTTCTCCAGCATACATTTCCATATGTCTCATAACAAAGATACCACAGTCGACACCATTGTAGGTTGTTTTCCATTTTATCGGCACCATTCTTGCATTCACCAACCAAATCTCAGCGATCTTTGGGTGCTTTTTCTTTTCTAGGTAACTGATAAATGTATCAATCTGTGAAAAATAATAAGATTCTGTTAAATTAAATTTAGTTTTTTGTATCAATATGTGAAATTTATGATGCAGCAGATATAAACTAAGATGCATTAGATATATAAGTAGTGATGCAGTAAATTTATACATAGTGATGCACTAACTAAAAAAATTATGATGCAGCAGATATAAACTAAGATGCATTAGATATATAAGTAGTGATGCAGTAAATTTATACATAGTGATGTACTAACTAAAAAATTTATGATGCAACAGATATAAACTAAATTTGAACATGGTTCAAACAGCTATATACATTATGATTTTATTGTTTGATGCAATAGATTTTTCACTGTGATGCAGGAGATATAAATAGTGATGCACTAGATTTTTGCACTGTGATGCACTATGCAGTAACAAAGTAATATTTTCATTTTGATGCATTAAAAACATTCTTTTTCTTTTTAGATATACTTACCAGAACCTCTGCATATTTCCCATATCTATCTGAGATATTTTCAATGCCGTTGTCGATGTTGTCGAGTATGTCTATATCACCATTCTTCAAATTAAAGCATATGACATAGTAATTATTTGCCCCATTTTCAGTCATCTTTATACAAGGAAAGAAGATCTGTAGACATTTTAACGCTTAAACATCATTGGAATTTATAATAAAAATCAAATTACTTGAACTCATAATAATAAATCTATTTTTTACTTACCAAATCAACATCATTTAAATCTTTCAATCCTGAAGTTTCTAAAACACTGTCAAGATTCTCTTCAAACTTCATTCTTCTTTTCTCCAAATACGGTCCATCATTGAAATCAACCATACGATGAGGCTGTTTTAATAAATATGAAATGTCTTAGAAGCATTAAAAAGTTACAACTTAATTTTAGCTATATTATATAGTTGAGTTAACTCACCAGCATTAATGTACTACAGTAAACATTTCTTTTTCCTTAAAGTTCGTCTCGGAATTCCTCTTCATTGTTTAGTATAATGCTCCATACATCAATTATAGTTGAACCAACTTCAACTTCAGAATAAAGGCTCAAGAAGAACACACCTTCTATTTGAAATCCTTTTCCATTGAAAACAATATCACTGCACAATTAAGATTCAGTAATATTTTAGTATTGATGCAATGCAATAAAAATTATGATGCAGTAACAATCAAAAATAGATGCAGTGACATATAAGCATTGATGCAGTAGCTTATAAACAGTTATGCAGTAACATATTACCCTTTAGGATTGCTTTCACTCCATATGTACTCAACTACTTTCATTTCTGCTTCAGGCCATTTTTGATTAATGCGTACTTTCCTATCATAGAATGGCGACTTCATAGCATTAGAGGGCTTTACTGTACGCTTTTCCTTTGCTATATCAACCTCTTTATCCTCTTGCATAGCTTTTCTGCCTCTCTTTTGGCCTACTTTAGGTTTTTGTGTATTCTCTTTAACTGTTTTTGGCTCTGCTTTTTTCGTTGGAGCCTTTTGAACTTTAACCATTTCCTTTTTTGTTTCTCCCTTTTTACCTCTTCCCTTTTTTTCCGGTTCCACATTTGTTGCTGCATTTTTTCCCTTTGATTTTGGTTTTGTTGCAGCAATACTTTTTTCCTTTTTATTTTTCTTTTCGGGAATGAAATTATCTGGCGCAACAAACTCACAGGAACTGCATCAACCACATTAACAGTTGACTCCTTTACCACATCTGATTTACCAACTTTCTCAGCATCATAGTTTCCAGAACTGTTGCGTTTTAGCTTTAACTTCAATCTATTGTAGGGCGGAGTTGCAATTTCAGCTTTTGACTTTAGAGCATCAACAGCTAAACCTTTTGTTGCATCTGTTATACCAGTAGATAGAAATGGGAGTTTCATGATGTTGTCATCCATCTCATTTTCAGTCATTCTTGGTTTGCCTGCAATTGCCCAATTTAGCTGTGATAGTGTAACATCTTCTTCAGGATTTATTTTTCTTCTTCTGTTATTACTTGAAATGATATTTGCAGGTTCCTGAGATACGGGCAAAGATACAATATCTTCAAGATATTCATACTGCATCTCTTGGCTTTCTGTCTCATTCTCGTTTGTTGATTGACTTCCATTTTGTCTTGTCAATAAATCCAAATCAAATGGAACAATTGCGTTATCTTTGGTCCCAACTAATTCTTTCCCAAGCAACTCGTAATTCTTTTTCTCATTACTTACCTTTTTCAGAATATCATTCAAATCAACAAGATCTTGCTTCTTGTTCGGTTCATCTTTCCTTCCATATTCTTTTCTACCTTCACCCCCAACATACACAAACCAAATTAGTAACTCTGATTCAGTAAAAGTAATACAATAAAAGTTTTTATATCTATGTATATATTTACTATCACTATGTATATATTTACTGCATCATTACTTATATATCTATTGCATCACTATCACTATGTATATATTTACTGCATCGCTACTTATATATCTATTGCATCACTATCACTATGTATATATTTACTGCATCACTACTTATATATCTATTGCCTCACAATAATATATGATGCAATAACTAATTATGTGTGATTGAATAATTTTTATATCTGATGCAGAAAGTTTTGATGTAATAACTAATTATGTGCGAAACAGTAAAAGTGATGCAATAAATTTACTATGTATAAATTTATTGCATCACAACTTACATATCTATTGCATCACTATGTATAAATCCACTACATCATCGTTAAATCTTTATAGGGTTATAGATTATGCATCCAAAAATTTTAAACAGAATTCAAATAAACAAAATTAGAATTCTGTTTTTATACCAGAATTCAAATAGTTAGATTAATTTTAGTTAAGTTATCATACACATATTAAAATAGCTAGATAAGTATTTATTAAGTTATTACACATAACTACAATTATATAATTTTTTCTGATATCCCACCTTCACCAGACCCAATTATTTCTTGACTGCTCTCTTGGGATTTTTGAGATAAATTCTGAGAATTGTCTTTCAATCTACCTTCAACACCTTCAATTTCAGACTCAATCAACATTTCTTGACTTGTCTCTTTTTCAACATCATCCTTTCCTTTATTAGCTTCATAAACATCTTGATTAACAAACTTCGTCTGACATTCTTCTTTTTCTTGATCAACAAATTCATCATCACCTTTAAAATTATCAGTTTCATTATTATCTCCGATATCAACTCCATCTGAAAAGTTTTCATTAACTCCCTTATCTCCTTCAATATACGACTCTTTATAGAGCATATTTCTTTCTTCCATCATTTCTTTGATCTCCTCATCATCTGGGTATGATGAAAATGTTATCTTCAACTTTTCATCTGTTCGAATCATCAACTCCTTACTCTTTTCTAAAATATCTTTTAAACAATCTGTCATTTCCTGAAAGTGTAAAACAATTTTTTAGTTAGTGCATCACTATGTATAAATTTACTGCATCATTACTTATATATCTAATGCATCATAGTTTATATCTGCTGCATCATAAATTTTTTAGCTAGTGCATCACTATGTATAAATTTACTGCATCACTACTTATATATCTAATGCATCATAGTTTATATCTGCTGCATCATAAATTTTTTAGCTAGTGCATCACTATGTATAAATTTACTGCATCACAACTTATATATCTAATGCATCATAGTTTATATCTGTTGCATCATAACTTTTTTAGTTAGTGCATCACTATGTATAAATTTACTGCATCACTACTTATATATCCAATGCATCATAGTTTATATCTGATGCATCATAAATTTTTTAGCTAGTGCATCACTATGTATAAATTTACTGCATCACTACTTATATATCTAATGCATCATAGTTTATATCTACTGCATCATAAATTTTTACAATTACCTTTTTTGATTTGGACTTAAATAGTTGAAGTTCCTTATCTCTGTTCATTGTTCCGTACAGTCCACGAGATAGATCAAGATGTGGAGTATAAAAGTCAACTATTGTGTTTTCAACATCCTCCTCTGTTAGTATTTGGGAAAAAAAAAAAAAAAAAAAAAAAAAAGTTAGTAATAAATCATTTTATATTTTTATGCACATTTTTTAACAATAATATTTACAAATTTATCTTTATAAATATACCTGTTTCTTGCACCTTCTTTTTCTTTTTTTTCAAATTCTTCTTTGGTGATTTCTTCGGTGTTTCAATTAATTGCATACCTTCCAAGATTGGAAGTTTACCAAATCCACCTGTAGATTCTTCATTTTCTCTCTGTTTCAAAAGTTTTGTACTCCAAGCTTTAAATACTGGCACCGTTCTATTAACAATTGTTTTTTCAGAAACTGTTGAATTGACGTAGATAAGCTTCAAAAAAATATATATATACATATATCAGTATAAAATAAAGATATAATCGATAAAATAAAAATTGTGATGCAGTAACAAGTAAAGGTAGATGCAATAGAAAAAAATTATAAATCTTACCGCCAAAAGAAGTACTGGTCCAGCAAAGAAGACTCTTGGTTTAAATCCCTTTAATTCTTTTTTCATACATTCGAGACAGTAAGTGCACCAATCCAATTTTGGAACATTCTCGATATCTTCAATTGATGGAAGAAATCTTTGATTGACTGAACCGTCTTTGTTCCCATGGGCAAAAATTGAGAAAAATACTACCAAGAATCCTACCTTGAAAGCCCAACTTTCATCTGAACTTCCACTCAGATATGCTTCTAGCCTGCTTATTGGAATTTTCTTTTGGCTTGCTTTTGGTGCATCAGGGTCATAGACAGACAAAGGTAGTGTTGATCTCCGTTTTACCGTTGTTGCGTCTGCAGTTGTGGTTTCTCGAAGAGCATTAACCTTTATTTCACCCATTAGAATACCAATAATTTCATGAATGAGTTCTTTGGTGACCTTAATCTTTCTATTCTCACTTAAAACCAATGTGCTACTGTCAGCATCAAAATTCTTACACAACCACATTCCTAAAGCTGTTGGTGTAGATTCAAAGTTGAATTCTCCACAATAATGGCCAAACCCCATTTCTTCTAAAAGCTTATACTGGCCAAGGGTACAATTATCAATAATATTCTTCAAATTAGTAGGTGAAATTCTTGTTTGAAGATTTACTGGTTCAAACTTTCCACCATCTCCTTCACAATCTTTGTCTACTGATTCTTCTTCTTTACTATTTTTCCAAACAACCATTTTATCATCAGTCTTCTTTTTTGATTTTATGTTTTCTTCCTTATTTTTAACAACAACAACCATCATTTTCCCATTCACAGTTTTTACCTCAACTCTTTCGTCAGTCACCTTTTTATTTCTGATTATAATTTTTTTTGTCTCTTTTTCGGACTGCTTTCGGTTTCTTCCTCTTCAGTTTTAACAAGTTTTCTCTTCCCATTTGTTTTTGTTTTGCTTGATTCCTCATTTCCTTCAGTATTCATCTTACCTTTCCCTCCTCCTATTTTTTTTCTTTTTTTTTGTAGTTTTGCTATTAACCTCAGAACCTACATCCATTTGCTCTTCAATTGTCCTACCTGTAACATTTTGAAGAAAAATCCATAAAATTTTTGAATATATATTACATCACTTCATTAAAATTATTACATCACTTGAACACATACAACATCATTTCATTAAAATTACTGCATCTATCTATAAAAATAACAAATAAAATACTTTCAGATGATGAGAACACTACACGCCTAACCTTACGTACATTTATATACCATTATAAGCAATCTACTGCATCAGTTTATATACACCTACTGCATCTATCAACCAAAATCACAAAAAAAACACTATCGGATCATGAGATCACTACGCGCCTAACCTAATTTACATTTATATGTCACTATAAACAAACTACTTGATGCGTAGGGATTGCACCAGGCTTTACCTCTCGAGGGATCTCGAGAAGCTTACAACCCCCACCAGGCAATGTACCTGATCGATGTAGTATAGTATAATGACAAGTACCGGGGGATTGATCGTTTAGCTAGGAATAGTGTCGCTAGGATTAGAAAACCGAAAGACTAGGTCTAGAGATGAGGGATGATTCTTTTTGCATTTTTATATTTTTTTAGAAAGCAAGTAAAAATCTCGGGTTGTGAAGAGTTTGGCGGAATTAGTTGCTAGTCAACTAACCCAATACTAAGATGCAATCAAAATAAAATACTAGAAATGAAAATAAAACTAATTAAACTAAAGTTGTGAGCAATATGTGGGATAATTGTGTTTACTTAGATTTCACTACTCCCTAGATATCTTTTACACATTAATTACTTGTTATAGTTGCGTGGATGACGGATTTTATTCCTTAATACCATTCATGGGGTGGCGTACTTACTTCCCCAATCCTATGAGTGCCTACTTCACTCCTATGTCGAGCCGGCTAAGAAGCTCCTAACATGGGATCATTAGAATTTACTCATGAATTAAATACAACCAATAAAACCTAGTACACATCGGTTCATGTTTCCTAAGACGTTCAAGCATGTTACGCAATGGAGATCTGCCAGTTTTCTTAAGCCTAACAATGAAATCATTCATCCAATACAACCATAAACAAGTAATCAACACATAATTAACATCTATGTTTCATTAGATCTAGCAAACATAAGATAAATCTAGCCTAGCATGTTGAAATCAAGACAAGTAAAAGATATAATCAACCAACACATAGACATATTGATTGTATTAAGAGAAGACTTGTCTCAATTGAACATGAAAGGATTCAAGGGGTGAAAACCCTTGAAAGTACTGTAAAATATGACCTAGGGTTTACAAAGTTCGGCCCTAGTTTTCTCCACACAAGTTCCTCCCTAATGAATGAAAAATAGAAAACTATATATAGAGTTTGATAGGTGACGGCGTCAAGAACAAAAGTCTGACGCCATCATCTCGCCGCCAAATAGTTCTTCGGACTGCCTAGATCTGGGTCTGACGCCGTCATGTGTACACCTTATGCAGGCCGTCACCAATTTAACTCTTGACGCCCTTGTTGTGACACCGTCAGGTTTGCACTGGGTCGTCATGAATTTTACTCTTGACTCCGTTAGGGTCTTCCTCTTGACGTCGTCAGGTACTGTTCTCAGCATGGAAAATTAAGTCTTTGGTGTTTTCTTCACTTTTATGCTCCAAAAAAGCCCGAATTGCTTCCTTTTCCAGAATTCACTCCCAAAGTACCTAAAATCACAAAAAGAACGATTTAGCGTAATATTTGATCAAATAAATTCAATTTCGGGCTTAAATGACCCCCTAAAAGTGGTTCATTTTTCGCCTCATCATATACCCTTACACTTGAGATTTGCTTGTCCTCAAGCAAATGCGCTTTTATTCTAATCAAAATACAAGTTAGGGGTCATTTAACACTAATATAAAAGTAATTACAACAAATAATCGTTCCACTAAAGACCAAAGACAAGCACGGAGGTCATACACTAGCACCTCACAAATAGTGTTTAGATACTCACATCTCTCGGGTGTAATAAAGTAATATCACAATATGGAAACGGAAAATATCTCTCACTACCTGTCATAGCAAAATAGATTACCATAGGCTTGGGAAAGGATCAAACCTCCACCACATGGCGTAAGCACCTAGGATAAACTATCAAAGAGGTCTTTTTAAAGGGTTCTAACGTTAGGTGTAGGGATATGGAATACACGGTTTTGTTGGATATAGGCAGTTTTTACTGGTGGCGAGTTAACAATCTTGGTTAATTACATGTACAATATGGCATTGCTAAGCCAAGACTAGACTCGACTTAAGCTAATAAATGAAAAATAACAAAAACATAAAATAAACATAGAATGAAACGGGATGGTAGTCCGTATGGTTTTCTCTTTTCTTTTTCTATTTTTTTTTCGATTTTTTTTTTTTTTTTTTTTTTTTTTTTTTTTTTTTTTTTTTGCATACACTCTTACCCTACCATCCAAAATAATACATCATAGGGAATGTAAATTTCCCTTACACTTGAACTTTTACATACTTTACAATAAACTAATCTAATGACTCGAATTAATAAAATCAAAATACTTGGAGTACTTTTAATATTAACGCACATATGGGGGTAATAATATTATGTTCTTCCCCATTACTCCATAAAATAAGTACTTTACCCATGAGTCCCAATCATCCCAAAACAATATGTACAAGGATATGACTCGACTTAGCAACCATGTAATCAATTAGATAATTAACTAAGGGTTTAAACAAATAACAATAATGCACTAAAAATGAGTGCATACACGGAAGGCTAAGGCGATTTGGTTGTATATTTAAGTGGGGTGTAACAAATTCTTCCTTTAAGTAAAATGCTTAAAGTTAGAAACGAAAAGATAGGCTCGGAGGGGTGTACTAGGGGTTTCGTGTACTAAAAACGAGTACAACGCTAAGGTGTGGGAAAAATTAATTGACTTAACTAGCCAAGTAATATGACTTAAATGGTCAAGTAATTATGATACGGGTTTAACACAAGGGTGATCCTAATGCCTCTTATCATGTAGTAAATCCTACTACACGAATGTAGTCTCACTAGCGGTCTCGGGATGCATCACGAACGCAAGTTCTAGAATCTAAATGCTACCGGTACACTCATAAGCACTAATAGTAAATGCTTTTCCTATCAAATCTAAAGGCGAACCTCACATATTTGGGTGGAAATTTTTTCTGAATATACGGTTATGTTCATTTAATGAACCACTTTTAGGGGGTCATTTAAGCCCGAAATTGAATTTATTTGATCAAATATTACCCTAAATCGTTCCTTTTGTGATTTTAGGTACTTTGGGAGAGAAATCTGGAAAAGGAAGCAATTCGGACGTTTTTGGAGCATAAAAGTGAAGAAAACGTCAAAGTCTTAATTTTCCTTGCTGGGAACAGTAGGTGACGGCGTCAAGAAGGAATTTCTGACGGCGTCAAGAGTAATTTCCATGACGACCCAGTACAGAATTGACGGCGTCACGAAGTAGGGCGTCAAGAGTAAAATGCATGACGGCCTGGAAAATGCTAACACATGACGGCGTCAAAAGTAGATCAAGGCAGTCCGAGAAGTATTTTGGCGGCGAGATGACGGCGTCACAAGATTTGTCTTAACGCCGTCAGACCCTATTTCCTATATATAGTTTTCTAATTTTCACATTAAAAAGAGAGAAGTTTTGGAGAAACCCTAAGTAAGAACTTGGTACGAATTTTACAGGTTTTTCAAGGGTTCTAAGCCCTTGATCCCTTTCATGTGTAATTGAGATAAGTATTCTTTTAATTGAATCAATATGTCTATGTGTTGGTTGTCTATATCTTGTTCTTGTCTTAATTCCATCATGCTAGGCTAGATCTATCTTGTGTTCGCTTGGATCTAATGAAACCTAGATGTTAATTATGTGTTGATTACTTGTTTATGGTTGTTTTGGATGAATGAATTCGATGTTAGGCTTAAGAAAACTGGCAGATCTCCAAATGGTAACATGCTTGAACGTCTTAGGAAACATGAACTGACGTGCACTAGGTTTTATTGGTTGTATTTAATGCATGAGTAAATTCTAATGATCCCATGTTAGGAGCTTCTTAGCCGGCTCGACATAGGAGTGAAGTAGGCACTCATAGGATTGGGGAATTAAGTGCGCCACCCCATGAATGGTATTAAGGAATACAATCTGTCATCCACGCAACTATAACAAGTAATTAACATGTAAAAGATATCTAGGGAGTAGTGAAATCTAAGTAAACACATTTTCTCCACTTATTACTCACAACCTTAGTTTAATATAGTTTATTTTCATTTCTAGTATTTTATTTTGATTGCATCTTTAGTATTAGGTTAGTTGACTAGCAACTAATTCCGCCCAAATCCTTCAAACCCGAGATTTTTACTTGCTTTCTAAAAAATATAAAAATACAAAAATAATCATCCCTCACCTTTAGAACTAGTATTTAGGTTTTCTAATCCTAGCGACACTATTCCTAGCTGAACGATCAATCCCCCGGTACTTGTCACTATACTATACTACAACGATCAGGTACACTGCCTGGTGGGGGTTGTAAGCTTCTCATGATCCCTTGAGAGGTAAAGCCTGGTGCGATTCCCACGTATCAAGTTTTTGGCGCCGCAGCCCGGGGAATAGTTATTGTCTAGGTTAGAATCTCTTTTTATTAGGTCTACTTGCTAGATTCCTTTCTAGTAAGATTTTATTTTTATTTTTAGGTTTTCTTTAGACTATCTTTTTCTTTGTACATTTGTTAGTAAATTAACTTCATTGACTATTCCGTTCACCATTATGGAGAACGCGAATCCACCAAGTCAGACACTAGAGTTTTACCAGAAAAAATATAATTACACCAGTTTGGATATACCAAGATGGACGAATGAAATGAGGAGGACAGGATCTTATATTGATTTTATTGGGTACCTTGAGAAAAGAGGCCAAGGGCATAAGACTTTTAAAGAATTCACCTTAGGAGCTCCATCAACCCCTCAAAATGCCTCACTTAGTGAAACCTATGCACCATATGAGCCTTCACCTAGGATAGTTTCGTATGAGCCACCTTGCTGCATGTCATGGTCAGGCCCTACTATAATACAGGATGAACACATAGGTGACCTTGATGTGATGGAGAATGTAGCCGAGGATGATCACATTGATCAAAAAGACCTAGGTTTTATGATCTATGATGATGAATCTCAAGAAACAGATGATGAATCTTTTGGGCAATTTGTATATAGCAGTCAGAATATTGAGGATGATCCTTATGATTCGGACATAGAAGTTGAGATGCCTAGGGAAGCACGTGAGATACTTGGGAAAATGTTAGGGTTAGATTATAATAAAACACATGTTGAGGATATAGGTGATTTTGACACAAGGAATGATGAAGTAAATAAGATGAGCCCACAAAGTACCCCACAAGTCCTACCATCATTTGAGGCACACATACCACCCGTGACTTACCCGGAAGAAGTAGAAGAGACTATAGGAACCCCAATAGAGGTAGAACCCTTGGATCAAACACAACTAGAGGATATAGGTTTGAATACTTATAATGATAACCTTACTCTTAGTTCTAGGGAAGTTCCTAGTTTTGATGAACCGGAGCCTCAACCAAAATCGTTACCTAATCTTCCATCCTTGGATGTGAATTTAGGAATTGAGATAGGTTCCGATCCACCCATCAAACCATATAGTCCGGGTAGTCTTAGGACAAAGGTAGTGGACTCTAAGCCTTGTAGAGCGGAAACCAATATAGGAGTGGAAAATGACCTTACATGCTTACATCACCCATTTATGTTTGATCACAAGAAACATTATGAATTTAAACCGGGTTTATTAGGTCAAGATGGATCCCCAACTAGGAGTCTCTCGAAGTTGATTGAAAATGATCCCTTTATAGGAGAAAATCTTAATCCACCCATTAACCCAATTGAATTAAGTAAGGATATGATGATAGGAGCACACCCGTTTGAGCATATAATTCATCCACCACTCTTCCTTCACGTGGCATATTTCCACCCTAAGGGTGTGTATCGCTACTTCCATCTGCACTTAATCCTAAGTGTAGGGAAAACCTCCCCTATTTCCGTTAAATAAGGGTAGAGTCAGGCTCGTGACTCGAACAAAAACAAGCGCTTCTTGGGAGGCAACCCATGCTTTGTGTGATTTTATTTTGTTTGTTTGTTATTTGCTTCCGTATGCATGCTTTATTTTTATTGTTGGTAGATCATGTTTCTCAATTAAATAGTGGAAATACTTTATTTTGTTGTTTTGGCCTAGTCTTAACTCCACCTAAAAGTATTTTTGCAAAAGATAAATGTAAGGGGAAACCCCAAATATGTTTTTAAGAAACAAACCGATCATGATTCTCCACAATATTAAATACACATGTATATTCGTACTTGTTAGAGTCAAATGCTTGTATTGAGTCATAATGAAATTTTGCAGGATTTTCCAGGAAGTAGGACCAAGTTTTTCCAGAAATTTTTCGGAAACTTAACACAAGAATTTCTGCAGGTCACTTCTGACCGCGTCAAGAGTTAACTCTTGACGGCGTCACGTGTAAAAATCTGGAAATTTTACCGGTTTTGTTTTTCTAACGGAGTCTTATGGTTTTTGTGAATTATTAAGTTTTATAATCTCCAGGAAATCTACAAACTTCATTCCAAAAGCATTATATCTTATTTTGTTTTCTAGGATTTAGTAACTTATATAGGATGCCGCCGATTTTATGTGGGGTTGTCTTGTCTATTTTCTCAGGATTTACAGGTTATGTATGACAAGAAGATGATTTATATTCTGGAAGGGAAGCTTTGATTGTTCATTTTCTTGGAGGAAAATTTAACCTGGTCACCTTATTATCCATACCGAGTGAATCAGGGGAGTATTTGATTTCATTCTTTTTACTTATTTTACTTTTACATTCTTTACTTGAACATTGGGGACAATGTTCATCTTAAGTGTAAGGGGAGGGTAAAATGATGATACCTTACATATGCACTTTCGCTTGAGTTTGTTTTGTTTGATGGTAGATGTGTAATAAAACTATGAGAAATACTTGTTAGTGCAATTTTAGCGCCAAATTCAAATTTTTTTACAACAATTAGGAGTGAAACTTTAGCCATAGCAAGCGTCTCATGGATAGGAGATTGTATGACTAGCACATAACCGTATATTCAGAAAAATTTTCCACCCAAATATGTGAGGTTCGCCTTTAGATTTGATAGGAAAAGCATTTACTATTAGTGCTTATGAGTGTACCGGTAGCATTTAGATTCTAGAACTTGCGTTAGTGATGCATCCCGAGACCGCTAGTGAGACTACATTCGTGTGGTAGGATTTACTACATGATAAGAGGCATTAGGATCACCCTTGTGTTAAACCCGTATTATAATTACTTGACCATTTATGTCATATTACTTGGCTAGTTAAGTCAACTAATTTTTCCCACGCCCTTAACGTTGTACTCATTTTTATTACACGAAACCCCTAGTACACCCCTCCGAGCCTATCTTTTCGTTTCTAACTTTAAGCATCTTACTTAAAGGAAGAATTTGTTACACCCCATTTAAATGTACACCCAAATCGCCTTAGCCTTCCGTGTATGCGCTCATTTTTAGTGCATTATTGTTATATGTTAAACCCTAAGTTAACTATCTAATTGATTACATGGTTGCTAAGTCGAGTCATATCCTTGTACATATTGTTTTGGGACGATTGGGACTCATGGGTAAAGTACTTATTTAATGGAGTAATGGGGAAGAACATCATTTATTACCCCCATATGTACGTTAATCCTAAAAGTACTCCAAGTGTTTTGATTATCTTAATTCGAGTCATTAGATTAGTTTATTGTAAAGTATGTAAAAATTCAAGTGTAAGGGGAATGTTCGTTCCCTATGATGTATTAATTTGGATGGTAGGGTAAGAGTATGCAAAAAAAAAAAAAAAAAAAAAAAAAAAAAAAAAAAAAAACATACGGACTACCATCCCTTTTCATTCTATGTTTATTTTATGTTTTTGTTATTTCTCATTTATTAGCTTAAGTCGAGTCTAGTCTTGGCTTAGCAACGCCACATTGTACATGTAATTAACCAAGATTGTTAACTCGCCACCAGTAAAAACTTCCTTTATCCAACAAAACCGTGTATTTCATATCCCTACACCTAACGTTACAACCCTTTAAAAGACCTCTTTGATAGTTTATCCTAGGTGCTTATGTCATGTGGTGGAGGTTTGATCCTTTCCCAAGCCTATGGTAATCTATTTTGCTATGACATGTAGTGAGAGATATCTTCTGTTTCCATATTGTAATTTATACTTTATTACACCCGAGAGATGTGAGTATCTAAACACTATTTTGTGAGGTGCTTGTGTATGACCTCCGTGCTTGTCTATTGGTCTTTAGTGGAACGATTATTTGTTGTAATTACTTTTATATTAGTGTTAAATGACCCCTAACTTGTCTTTTGAGTAGAATAAAAGCGCATTTGCTTGAGGACAAGCAAATCTCAAGTGTAAGGGTATATGATGAGGCGAAAAATGAACCACTTTTAGGGGGTCATTTAAGCCCGGAATTGAATTTATTTGATCAAATATTACCCTAAATCGTTCCTTTTGTGATTTTAGGTACTTTGGGAGAGAAATCTGGAAAAGGAAGCAATTCGGACGTTTTTGGAGCATAAAAGTGAAGAAAACGCCAAAGTCTTGATTTTCCTTGCTGGGAACAGTAGGTGACGGCGTCAAGAAGGAATTTCTGACGGCGTCAAGAGTAATTTCCATGACGACCCAGTACAGAATTGACGGCGTCACGAAGTAGGGCGTCAAGAGTAAAATGCATGACGGCCTGGAAAATGCTAACACATGACGGCGTCAAAAGTAGATCAAGGCAGTCCGAGAAGTATTTTGGCGGCGAGATGACGGCGTCACAAGATTTGTCTTGACGCCGTCAGACCCTATTTCCTATATATAGTTTTCTAATTTTCACATTAAAAAGAGAGAAGTTTTGGAGAAACCCTAAGTACGAACTTGGTACGAATTTTACAGGTTTTTCAAGGGTTCTAAGCCCTTGATCCCTTTCATGTGTAATTGAGATAAGTATTCTTTTAATTCAATCAATATGTCTATGTGTTGGTTGTCTATATCTTGTTCTTGTCTTAATTCCATCATGCTAGGCTAGATCTATCTTGTGTTTGCTTGGATCTAATGAAACCTGGATGTTAATTATGTGTTGATTACTTGTTTATGGTTGTTTTGGATGAATGAATTCGATGTTAGGCTTAAGAAAACTGGCAGATCTCCAAATGGTAACAAGCTTGAACGTCTTAGGAAACATGAACTGACGTGCACTAGGTTTTATTGGTTGTATTTAATGCATGAGTAAATTCTAATGATCCCATGTTAGGAGCTTCTTAGCCGGCTCGACATAGGAGTGAAGTAGGCACTCATAGGATTGGGGAATTAATGCGCCACCCCATGAATGGTATTAAGGAATACAATCCGTCATCTACGCAACTATAACAAGTAATTAACATGTAAAAGATATCTAGGGAGTAGTGAAATCTAAGCAAACACATTTTCTCCACTTATTGCTCACAACCTTAGTTTAATTTAGTTTATTTTCATTTCTAGTATTTTATTTTGATTGCATCTTTAGTATTGGGTTAGTTGACTAGCAACTAATTCCGCCTAAATCCTTCAAACCCGAGATTTTTACTTGCTTTCTAAAAAATATAAAAATACAAAAATAATCATCCCTCACCTTTAGAACTAATATTTAGGTTTTCGAATCATAGCGACACTATTCCTAGCTGAACGATCAATCCCCCGGTACTTGTCACTATACTATACTACAACGATCAGGTACACTGCCTGGTGGGGGCGATAAGATAGACTAAAGAGAACCTAAAAATAAAAATAAAATCTTACTAGAAAGGAATCTAGCAAGTAGACCTAATAAAAAGAGATTCTAACCTAGACAATAGCTATTCCCCAGGCTGCGGCGCCAAAAACTTGATACGTAGGGATTCCACCAGGCTTTACCTCTCGAGGGATCTCGAGAAGCTTACAACCCCCGCCAGGCAGTGTACCTGATCGATGTAGTATAGTGTAATGACAAGTACCGGGGGATTGATCGTTCAGCTAGGAATAGTGTCGCTAGGATTAGAAAACCGAAAGACTAGGTCTAGAGATGAGGGATGATTGTTTTTGTATTTTTATATTTTTTTAGAAAGCAAGTAAAAATCTCGGGTTGTGAAGAGTTTGGCGGAATTAGTTGCTAGTCAACTAACCCAATACTAAGATGCAATCAAAATAAAATATTATAAATGAAAATAAAACTAATTAAACTAAAGTTGTGAGCAATATGTGGGAGAATTGTGTTTACTTAGATTTCACTACTCCCTAGATATCTTTTACACCTTAATTACTTGTTATAGTTGCGTGGATGACGGATTGTATTCCTTAATACCATTCATGGGGTGGCGTACTTACTTCCCCAATCCTATGAGTGCCTACTTCACTCCTATGTCGAGCCAGCTAAGAAGCTCCTAACATGGGATCATTAGAATTTACTCATGCATTAAATACAACCAATAAAACCTAGTACACATCGGTTCATGTTTCCTAAGACGTTCAAGCATGTTACACAATGGAGATCTGCCAGTTTTCTTAAGCCTAACATTGAAATCATTCATCCAATACAACCATAAACAAGTAATCAGCACATAATTAACATGTAGGTTTCATTAGATCTAAGCAAACACAAGATAAATCTAGCCTAGCATGTTGAAATCAAGACAAGTAAAAGATATAATCAACCAACACATAGACATATTGATTGAATTAAGAGAAGACTTATCTCAATTGAACATGAAAGGATTCAAGGGGTGAAAACCCTTGAAAGTACTGTAAAATATGACCTAGGGTTTACAAAGTTCGGCCCTAGTTTTCTCCACACAAGTTCCTCCCTAATGAATGAAAAATAGAAAACTATATATAGAGTTTGATAGGTGACGGTGTCAAGAACAAAAGTCTGACGCCGTCATCTCGCCGCCAAATAGTTCTTCGGACTGTCTAGATCTGGGTCTGACATTGTCATGTGTACACCTTATGCAGGTCGTCACCAATTTAACTCTTGACGCCCTTGTTGTGACGCCGTCAGGTTTGCACTGGGTCGTCATGGATTTTACTCCTGACGCCGTCAGGGTCTTCCTCTTGACGGCGTCAGGTACTGT